>CM018696.1:71770625-71940625 GCA_009363875.1 Mikania micrantha
AAGACTAATAAAGGCTGATGCTCACCAAACTTCTTGTTTTGTCTAAGTATAGGAGTCTCTTTGAATAAACACCTTCGGAAGGAAGAAGTGATTCTTCGGAAGCAACATTGCTTCCGAAGGATAACTGGTTCCTGCCGAAGGTTGTACAAGACAACTGCTTCCGAGGAATCCTCTTATGCTCGGAAGACAAAGACTTCCGAGGAATCTTCTTATGCACTAAAGACAAAGACTTCCGAGGTTTATCCTCTGACAAAGACTGTAGCAGCTTACTCTCATAGTACAAAAGGTACTGACACAAGACATGCTGGTCTGAGTAAAGACAAAGACAACATGTAATGAGTCAGATAAAGCGCCTTACCTCTCCCATGCTGCATTAAATGCAAAAGATCATCTGAAGCCTTGAAGATCAACAACATTAAATGTCTTTTGTATTTAATAGTCCTTTGTAAAGTCAATGTCTATTAATGTAATGATCATGACTGAGTGTCTTAGCCTGTTAAGACACTCAACATACTAGAATAAGCTTTACTTTATGTACTTGTCTAGTATACCCAACTTGTATTCCTAAGTGTATACGGTTGTAGCCTCGGCTATATAACCTCCCAATGTATTGTTGCTTGAAGTGTGCTTGCTTGTATACTTCCACTTTGAGAGAAATATATCCTTGAGCTTGAATTATTCTTGTGTTCTTAATATTGTTCAAAGATTATTATTGTGTCACTTTGAGTGAAATTGTGAGATCATTCTAACAGAACATTCCGCATCTGTTAGAATTAAGTAAGAAATACTTGTGAAGTGTTGTTTAGAGATAACAACCCGATCCTACAAGTGGTATCAGAGCTTTTGGCTCTTGAACTTGACTGACTAATCATCATCAAGTTACCAGTTCTATTTCTTATAAACCCTCATAGTATTAACACTCATATTTTCTGTGTCTGTCCAAGATGGCTGCTCTAAACAAACATGATACAGAAAATGGCACTCTCAACAAGCCACCAATGTTCACACCTGAAGACTTCGATACCTGGAAAGTCAGAATGGAAGGGTTCATCAGGAACCAAGACTTCAAACTTTGGAAGTCTGTTCTTGAAGGTCCCTACATTCCTACAGTTGCTGCTGCCGGTGCTGGAGTTGCTGCAGTACCAAAGATCCATCTATGTACTCAGACGAAGATTACAAGAAGATGGAAGTTGATTCTAAAGCTCTTGGCTAATTCAGATGTCAATACCGAACTCCATTATACATGCATTCAAGAAATGCAAGTCTGCTCAAGAACTGTGGAATTCCTTGAAGCAGATGTATGAAGGGTCAGAAGATGTCAAAGAAAACAAGAAGGATATGCTGAAACAGAAGTTTGAAAACTTTTGTCAACAAAACAATGAGAATATGTCTTCTCAGTACCTAAGGTATGTCCAACTTGTGGATGAATTAACTACTGCAGGTGTAACTCTTGATAATCAAGATGTGCTCAGAAAATTTCTGAGGTCTCTTCCAAAGGCATGGAATATCTATTCTGTAACAATCAGAAGAACAGAAAACCTGAAAACTCTAACTTTAGGAGAATTGTTTGGTATTCTCAGTGCCTATCAGATGGAATTAGATGCCCAAGAATCTAAAGTTTCTCACTCACCAATAATCCTCCATAATCCTCCATACCAAAGCTATCAACCCCTCTACCATTCTACCTCCACACCCACTGTCACATTTCCTGAAACTCCAAATTCATCAAACCTTGTATCTAACCCAACCCCATACTAACCTCTGGGCAAGGAGCTTTTATGGCTGAGGAGACAAATTACTTTCATCTGTGTCAAGAAGACTTGGATGGTATTCCTGCAGATGATCTTGAGGAGATGGATATAAACTATCAAATGGCTATGATTTCATACAGGGCAAAGAAGTTTTACCAAAGAACCGGCAGACAGTTCAAAAAGCACAATATGAAGACTGGGTTTGGACTTGACAAATCTAAACTCAAATGCTTTAACTGTCAACAGTTAGGCCACTTTGCCAGAGAATGCAAGTCCACAGGAACTCAGCAGACAACTTCTGGGCAACCACAACAAAGACCATCAAGCTCATCTAACAATGCAAACATTGCTGAACAAGATTTTGCAGACTGGAGCTTTCAAGCTGAGGACCCCTCCATCTCCAACAGTGCTTTGATGGCAAATGACTCATCTTCCTCAAGCAAGGTAACTGATAGCATGTGCTCACCTGAATGCTTAGAAACATTAACTATTTATAAGAAAATAAATTCTCAACTCTGTAATGAACTTGAGTCTCTACAAGTAGTCAAGGCAAATTTCTTTGAGGTTGAAAGAAATTACAAAGAAAAGATTGAAGAAATGGAAAAGACCATTTCAAGTTTAAAACATGAAGATACTAACAAACAGTGTCAGATTAAAAATCTTTTAGAAAGACTAACCACTGCCAAGACTGAACTTGTATTGGCTGAGTCTTACAGAGACAAATTTCTAAGCCAAGGTGAAAAATATGAAAAACTTTTTAGAATGAGCAGCACAACTGAACTTGTGAATAAAAGGGGAGCTGGTTTGGGATATAACAAAGTGGAACCTCCATCTGCTTATACTTCCATAACAGATGTTAGGTGTAAATCACTGGTTGACCTTGTGTATAATGAGGAGTTGGATATACACAAGGTAGTTCAAAAGGATAATCTCTCTGATCCAAGTACCTCAACATGCTCAGATGAGGATGATGTTCCTATTAAATCAGTAAAAGGAAAACAAGCTTTGAAATTTAAGAATCAAAAATAAGAAACTAAGAAACATTCAACAGTTTTTATCAAAGCTAAAACCACAGAAAATATCTCCTCAGATGAGTATGTGACTTGCCCATCTGACAAGTCAAAACGAGGTAGATCAATGGAGAGAAAAGTCAATTCTCCAGGAAAACAGGCAAAGTCTAAGACTAACAAGTATGCTGGAACATCCAAACCATCATTCTCTGAGGATCAAAGATCAGACTTCGTTAAAAGGGATAAGCAGCAACACTCTCCCAACATTCAAACTCTATGTCTGATGTGCGGTGAAAAGAATCATTTTGCTGCTGATTGCTTCTATAATCCAAGAAGCAGAATTTCCTCAATCAAGGGAAGAGGAAGAAAGAATAGTTGGAGTCAGTCATCTACTCTTCGGAAGAACAGAGAAGAAATTTGGTCAAGAGGGCATCGGAAGCAAGTACCTCCAGTAATAGGAAGAAACAAAATAAAAATGCTTCTGAAAAGAAAGCATCGGAAGCAAAGAAAAAGGAAGCTTCCGAAAGAAAAGGAACCTCGGAAGCTCATCAAAGGAATGCTTTCAACAAACAAAAGAGGTCATCTGTCTTCGGAAGAAGATCATCGGAAGGAAAAAGAAAAACAGCTTCCGATGACCATCAAAAGAAACCAAGTCTTCCGACAACTCAAAAGGCACAAGTATGGAAGAAGAAGGAATCAACTGATAAGCCATCACCCACATCAGAAGCATCCACATCATCTGTCCCACCTAGAATGATGTCAAAGAAATTTACTTACAATGATGCAAATGGTAAACCCAAGACCACATGGGCTTGGGTTCCCATCAGAAACTAACTCACTTCTGGTCATGTGCAGGAACAGCAGGAATCAAAAGGCAACTTGTGGATAGTTGACAGTGGCTGCTCCAGGCACATGACAGGCAACAAGACCCTCTTGCACAAATATGAACCATTCTTTGGCGGGTCTGTTGCTTTTGGAAGTGATCCAGTAGGAGGATACATAACAGGTAGAGGCACAATCACAAATGGTAAGGTAAGCTTTGAGAATGTACATTTTGTAAAAGAACTTAACTACAATTTACTAAGTGTATCACAGGTGTGTGATCAAAAGCATAACATGTTGTTTACTGAGCATGAGTGCATTGTTCTGAAACCAGGATTTGTGATACCAAATGATCAAATTCTACTCAGAGCTCCAAGAAGAAGTAACATGTATATGCTAGATATGAGCACAGCTGCACCTCTTAGTAATATAAGCTGCTTTGTCTCAAAAGCTTCACTTGATGAATCATCACTTTGGCATAGAAGACTTTGTCATGTAAACCTCAAAAATATGAATAAATTGGTCAAAAATAATTTAGTAACTGGTTTACCAACAAAAGAATTCATATGTGTTGATAATGTGTTGCATGCTTAAAGGGTAAGCAACACAAGTCATCTCATTATGCCAAAGAGATAAATTCTATTACCACAGTCCTTCATTTACTACATATGGACTTGTTTGGCCCCACAAGTGTTAAAAGTCTTGGTAGAAAATCATACTGTTTGGTGGTTACTGATGATTTCTCTCGGTATACCTGGGTGTTTTTCTTAAATACCAAGGATGAAACTGCCGAAATCCTAAAGTCATTTATACTCAGGGTGGAGAATGAAAGTGACCATCATGTAAAAATAATCAGATCAGATCAAGGAACAGAATTCAAGAATCATGTTTTAAATTCTTTTTGTGAATCTAAAGGTATCACAAGACAATTTAGTGCTCCTAGAACTCCACAACAAAATGGTGTAGCTGAAAGAAGGAATAGGACACTAATTGAAGCTGCAAGAACCATGTTGTCTGATGCCAAACTTCCAATAACTTTTTGGGCAGAAGCAGTCAACACTGCCTGTTATGTCCAAAATAGAATATTGGTAGTTAAGTCACATGGCATGACTCCTTATGAAATTTGGCATAAGAGAAAGCCATTCATTGGATTTCTCAAACCATTTGGATGTCATTGCACCATCTTGAATACTAAAGATTACTTAGCCAAGTTTGCTGAGAAATCAGCAGAGGGCTACTTTGTTGGGTACTCTTCAAATGCTAAAGCGTATAGAGTATACATCAAAGCATCCAGAGTTATTGAAGAGTCTGCAAATGTTCAGTTCAATGAACATACTCTCAATAAACCTGGAACCGGCCCTGATTGGTTGTTTGATCTTGATAGTTTTACATCTGCATTTAATCTGGTGAAAGAGTATGTTCCAGTTTCACAGTCAGCTACCACAGACACCTCCAAAGGCTCAAGAGAAGATGACTTTCGTGTTGAACTGCCAATAGCTTCAAGACAAAACTTGGCAGAATCCACTTCAACACAAAATGATGTATCACAGTCTGAGACAATCAACACATCTCAGGCAGGTCCCTCAATTGAAGCTGCTTCTAATTCACAACATCAAGAAGAAGTAGGAAGTCCTTCAGCAGAGGAAAATTCTCTGGAAATCACTACTCCCAGAGAAAACCAACCCACAACAGTTCAAACGTTGAATCCACGTGATCTGCCAGAAATCCAACTTGAGGTAGTTCTTCCTAACCTTGAGTCACTCAACGTGGATGAATCTTCTCAACTGGATGTGATTCCAAGGACTCGAATTCACAGCACTCATCCAGTTGAAAACATCATTGGCAATGTAGAAGAAGGTGTCAGAACTAGAAGCTCTATGCATGAAGCAAATGTTTGCTTGTTTTCTTGCTTTCTATCCCAAATAGAACCTAAGAAGGTTGCAGAGGCTTTAAAAGATAACAGTTGGGTAGAAGCTATGCAAGAAGAGCTTCTTCAGTTTCAAAGACAAGGAGTTTGGAAAACTTGTCCTTTGCCTAAAGGAAAGTATGCCATTGGAACCAAATGGGTGTTCAGAAACAAGAAAGATGACAAAGGTGTTGTCATCAAAAACAAAGCAAGATTGGTTGTTCAGGGATACACTCAAGAGGAAGGCATTGACTATGATGAAGTCTTTGCACCTGTTGCCAGAATTGAAGCTATTAGAATATTTTTGGCATTTGCAGCTGCAAAAGATTTCAAAGTGTTTCAGATGGATGTTAAAAGTGCCTTTCTTTATGGAAAAATTGATGAAGAAGTTTATGTGTGCCAACCTCCAGGATTTGAAGATCCAAAGTTTCCTGATCATGTCTGTAAGCTTGATAAGGCTCTTTATGGGTTGCATCAAGCTCCCAGAAAATGGTATGAAACTTTATCTTCTTTTCTGTTGGCAAACAAATTCAAGAGAGGAACAATTGATAAAACTCTCTTTTTCAAGAAGTCAAATCAACATATCATGCTAGTTCAAATCTATGTTGATGACATTATCTTTGGTTCTACTAATGAATCTCTCTGCAAGGAGTTTGAATCACTAATGAAATCCAAATTTGAGATGAGTTCAATGGGAGAACTCACCTTCTTTCTTGGATTACAAGTGAAACAAACTCCTACAGGGATTTTCATTAGTCAATCAAAATATGTCAAGGACATTCTTGAAAGATTCAAGCTTTCTGATTGCAAAGCTCTGGGAACTCCTATGTCCAAAACAACATCACTTAGCCCTGATCTTGAGGGGGAGGATGTTGATCAGCACCAGTACAGAGCAATGATAGGCTCTTTGATGTATCTCACAGCAAGCAGGCCAGATATCATGTTTGCAACTTGTGTATGTGCAAGATTTCAGGCCAATCCCAAAGTCTCTCATATGCTGGCTGTAAAAAGAATCTTTAGATACCTCAAAGGAGCACCAAGTCTAGGATTATGGTATCCTAGAAATGAAGACTTCCAATTCATGGCTTATACAGACAGTGATTATGGGGGTTGCAACATCAGCAAGAAATCCACATCAGGGGGATGTCAATTTCTTGGATCCAGGATTGTGTCTTGGCAATGCAAGAAACAGTCATGTGTTTCTACTTCTACTGCAGAGGCTGAATATATAGCTGCTTCTAGCTGCTGTGCACAAGTCATCTGGATCCAAAATCAGATGAAGGATTATGGAGTAGATCTGTTCAATACTCCTATTCAGATAGACAATTCCAGTGCAATCTCCATCACCAATAATCCTGTCAAGCATTCCAAGACCAAGCACATCGACATCAGATACCATTTCATCAGAGATTGTGCAGAAAAGAAGTTGATTCATTTGGTCAAAGTTGATTCAGAAAACAATTTGGCAGATCTCTTCACAAAGGCATTTGATGAAGGAAGATTCAGGTACTTAATAACATCCATTGGGATGATCAACTTTGAATAAATGTACTGACAAGGAATAAATAATTCCTCGGAAGATAAACTTAACTTATCTTCCGATGAGTATCTACTCAGCAGAAGATAGGTTAAGTCTTCGGAAGCATTATTTCTTCCTTAGTCGGAAGATCTCACACTTCAGAAGCTAACTTACCTTCTGAAGTAATATTCTTCCGATACATTATTTTCGGAAGCATAGGCTTCTCAAGGTACTCTTCAGAAGAAAGTGTCTTCCGAAGAACATTTTGCCTAATGAATTTTCTAACACTTCAGAAGCAGTGCTTCCGACAGTATAAATTTTATACTTCGGAAGCACATCCCTTCTGAACTCTCTTGGTCTAATAAATACCCTGCTTCCGAAAGTCACTTCTTCGGAAGCACCTCAGTCAGAGAAAATTAATTGTGAAACCAGCTGTCATCGGAAGACCTTTTTCTGACATCCGGATCTCAAATTTAATGTGTCTATATATTAAATGCTGAAATCCGAATGTATATAAAGGTCTCCCGCTCATTCAAATTCTCACAAACTGTTTCACTTTGAACTCTTCTTCTCTTTGATCTCTCCAATTGTGCCCTAAAATCACCAACTTTCATGGCTCTTCTTGCTTTCAAACCTGCTCACAACGTACCAGCGGAGTTATTAGCAGAACATGATGCTGACTTCGCCCCAATAATCTCCTTTCTTCAAAGGAGCAGGTATTTCTTTGCATTAACTGTTCAGCCCTTGGTGTATGAATCTCATCACCAACAGTTTTGGGCATCTTGTTCTGTTTCTTCGTCTCCAATGGTCGGTCTCTTGAAGCCACCATTGATGCTCATCCCATTGCTATCACTGTGGAAACCATCTGTCGGCATCTTAAATTCAATGATGCCGGTGGAAGGGTCTCTTTCACGAAGGATGAGGTAGCATCGACATTTAAGTCGATGGGGTACGAAGGTCCTCTCCCTTCAACAACCTATTTGAAGGGTAGAGTGTCCTATAATTACAAGTACCTCATACATGTGTTTTTACATTGTCTTTCAAATAAATCTGGTGGTTGGGACCAAGTTCCATCTGATTTAGCTTCGGCTATTCATGGCTTGGTTTCCAATCAACTGTTTAATTTTTCTGCTTTTATTTTCAATAATTTGGTTGACAACATCATGTCACCAAAGAAGTTTTGTATGTATCCCAGGTTTTTGCAACACCTTTTTAATGAAGAGTTGGGAGCTTCCCTTTCTCTAACTGGGAATACTTACAAAATGCCCTTGGTCTCTTCCAAGATTTTTGTGCAACTCAAGAAGAAGAGTGCTCAGTTCTCTGGGACATTCACTCCTCTTCTTTCCTCTATGGAGTCCCCTGCTCCAGAAGGTGACAGCTCTGTTAACCCCACAGATGCTGAACCCACACCTTCCACTTCTGTTCCTCACCCCATAAAAATCACTTACAAACGCAAACGAAACCCTGTGCAACTTTCTACAGTTGTTCAGGCCCCTTCTACTGAACCAAAACAGAAAAAGGTTAAAAGAACTGCTCAGGGCACAGTTCTACCTAAGGTGAAAGCCACACCCCTTGTTTCTCCACAGGTTCTTCCTTTGAAACCTGTGGTTGCCCTTAACCAGCCTGAAAGCCCTCAGCTTATGTCACAAAACATAACTGAGAATATTCAAAGGGATGCACCCATCATTGAGTTTGCTTCTCATGAAGCAACTTCATTAGATAAGAGACTGTCTCCCAAGTCTCCAGGTTCATATCATCCAGAAATGCCCCCCACCCATACTATCACCCAGGCTCAAGGAACCCCTGCTCTAGCTGTGGAGGAACCACTCTCTCCAACTACCCAAACTTTAATGAGAGTGGTGACACAGTTACAAGCTCGGTTCCCTGACCCAGAGCCTATTCAATCAGAGGTTGGCCCCAGTAGTTCTGAAGGGGTCAATGCAGGTGAGGCTGCCACTACTGTTGATCTTAATAAAGATCCACAGGACAGTGGTACAGGCAATAGGACCTCACCTGCGGCAACCTATATTGGGGAGGACTTCTTTGAGGTTCTTCTCAATGAAGGGAATCCAGGGTGCCAAGAAACCACATCTGGTGGTGGAGGTGCAGGAGCTAGGCTCAGGACTCCATCGCCCCATGATTCTACTCCGGTAGAGGAGGGCACATCCACACAGGAATTGACGGCTACAATAACTTCCCTCCAAGCCAGGGTAGCTCAGTTAGAAGCTGAGGTGGCTACCCTGCGGCTTGAGGTCCAAACCAAAGATGCCACTATTCTGGACCTCAGGAGGCGTCCCCCGGTCACTCTACATCCATTTCACCCTGATCCTGCTACTACCACTTTCACCTCCCCTGATGCTACCAAAAAGGGGGAGAATATACCAACTGCAGGGTCAGGATCAGAAGCAAGAGAAGAGGAGGGTGCACAGGAAGTTACTCCATCCTTAGTCACTTTGACTGCTGAATGGGATGACTTCTTGGGTACTTATTTTCAAGATTCTTCTTCTACTTCCTCTTCTTCTGCTTCTGAGGATACAAGGGAGGTTGCCAAAGAGACTGAACAGCAAACATCAAATGTCTCTTTGGAACCTCAGTCCCCTCTTGGGACTAAGTCTCCTTCTGAGACTGCAGCTCAGGTTGTCAGGGAAGACACAGCACAAGAAGAACCAATTTCCATGAAATCTGTGTCCCCTTCTGGGATAGAAGCTGCTGAAGCTCTCTCTTCCTCTCCTGAGCCCTTTGTGGAATCTAATAAGGAATCATCTAAGGGGATTGGTCAACTGGAGGAGACAGTGAATGCTGAGGTTAATTCCGAAGCTGCAGCTGCCTCCGAAGGCCCAGTCATCCTGGATGTTTCCTCCACAGAGGAGCTACATGCCAATGAACCAGCTGGTGAGGCAACAGAAGAAATCTCCTCTGGGGCAAAAATAACTGCTGATGACAAAGGAAAACGTAAGCTAACCCCAGAGGAGGAAGCAGAACAGGAGGAGATGAGACCAAAGAAAACAAAGGGTCGACCAAACACTTCTCTAGATGAAGAGCGAGCTAGACTCTCTGCTTTGCTAGAAGAAAAAGGTTATGACTTTGATGAAGTCATCAACTGGTCGGTACCTAGAATGGCTGCCGAGCTGGACAAGGTGCAGCAGCAAGAACAAGCTGTTGCTGCATCAAAGGCCCTGAGTGTACTTACAAAGAAGCAAAAAGAGAAGGCCTACAGAGACAAGAACAAGGCCTTTCTCTTGGAATATGGCTTCCATGCTCGGCAGCTAGGCCCAATGAAGAACTCAACCATGGATATGCATATCAGAGATATAAAAGCCAAAGTTGCAAGAGGTGAGTTACCTTCAATTGAACAAATAAGGGCAAGAAAGGAAAGCCTAATGAGAGGCTTAGGTTTAGGGGGAGGAGCTACAATAGAATTTTCCCTCTCTGGTGCAGGGATCAGAGAGGGAGAAGAAGTCATGTGTGGGGCAGCAACAAAAGCAATGTTCCCCAACATGTTCCCCCTAAATCCAAAAGAAGAACCAATATCTCCTCCTTCAAGTCCAAGTATGGATAACATGCCAATCTCCTCAGTCTACAAAAAAGGGTAAGAAGACTACAAGGAAACAATCAATACCAAACCCTGATCCTGAGAGACATACACAGGCTGAAGAGAGGAGAACAGAACCCTCAAGGGATGAGGATATTGGGCCACAGCCTACTGCAACAACAGGTGCAGCAGTAGAATCAACTGTGGAAGCCCAACAGGCCAGAGTTCTGAGGAGTCAAGCCACTGCTCAAGACAAACCAAGATTCACAAGAAGAAAGAGCATGGCTAAAAGGAAAAAGGAAACAAAAACTATCCCCTTAGACTCTGAGCCTGATACAACACTCTCAGTACTTGAAGCCACATCTGAAGCAACTCCCAAAACTACACAAACCCTAGAAGACATGATGGATATCAGCAGATTAATGCATGAGCATTCATACATCCCTTTGGTAAATTGGAGCTTCAATGCACAAGAAAGGATATTCATCCTCACCGACTACAATGGAGAAATAAAACTGGTGGATCTTTTGCATATGATGATGTTGGCAAAACCCTATATATTTGATCTAGATATGCTCCCTCTCAATAATCCTGACAATGGAGCAGATGGGAGGTCAGCTATCAGATTAATTAGAAAAAGGGCACAGGTACTGAGGGGTACATGGAAGCCAAGGTTTATGCCTTAGAAGTTTTGGTAGCATCAGCCTAGGGGGAGACTGTAAAGACTAATAAAGGCTGATGCTCACCAAACTTCTTGTTTTGTCTAAGTATAGGAGTCTCTTTGAATAAACACCTTCGGAAAGAAGAAGTGATTCTTCGGAAGCAACATTGCTTCCAAAGGATAACTGGTTCCTGCCGAAGGTTGTACAAGACAACTGCTTCCGAGGAATCCTCTTATGCTCGGAAGACAAAGACTTCCGAGGAATCTTCTTATGCACTAAAGACAAAGACTTCCGAGGTTTATCCTCTGACAAAGACTGTAGCAGCTTACTCTCATAGTACAAAAGGTACTGACACAAGACATGCTGGTCTGAGTAAAGACAAAGACAACATGTAATGAGTCAAATAAAGCGCCTTACCTCTCCCATGCTGCATTAAATGCAAAAGATCATCTGAAGCCTTGAAGATCAACAACATTAAATGTCTTTTGTATTTAATAGTCCTTTGTAAAGTCAATGTCTATTAATGTAATGATCATGACTGAGTGTCTTAGCCTGTTAAGACACTCAACATACTAGAATAAGCTTTACTTTATGTACTTGTCTAGTATACCCAACTTGTATTCCTAAGTGTATACGGTTGTAGCCTCGGCTATATAACCTCCCAATGTATTGTTGCTTGAAGTGTGCTTGCTTGTATACTTCCACTTTGAGAGAAATATATCCTTGAGCTTGAATTATTCCTGTGTTCTTAATATTGTTCAAAGATTATTATTGTGTCATTTTGAGTGAAATTGTGAGATCATTCTAACAGAACATTCCGCATCTGTTAGAGTTAAGTAAGAAATACTTGTGAAGTGTTGTTTAGAGATAACAACCCGATCCTACACATTCATTTTAACTATTCAGCATTTAATGGTTCAGATGTTACCAAACGGCCCCTTAGTCTTTATTCAAAAGACAGATGGACTTCGACACTACAGGAAAAACAAAATTTAGCGACGACAAAATTTGTCATAATATATAGCCGCCATATTTGGTCGCTATAGGCTATAGCGACGACTTGTCGCCGCTACCCGGTCGTCCCCATTGCTTTGTCGCTGTCGCTCGGACTTGTCGTCGTTGTTCATGTCGTTGCTAAATAGTCATTGTAAGCTTTAGTCTTCTCGAAAATTGTTACTCTTTTGGAAGCAAATGCATCTAGTTAGTGAAAATGATTAGTTGTGTCATGTTGTGTTTATTGACTTGATTTGTTTAATAATTTTAAATATTTTTTTATTATTTGAATGCTCGACATGTTTATATGATATATTTGAAAACTTTTAATATGTTTGAAATTTTTGCATACATTTTTTATTGAAAATCCCAAAAAAATATTATTATTAATAATACTTATAGCAACGGGATATATATCGTTATAAAGTGTCTAGGTTAAATTCTATGTAAGCCCAATAACTAATGTTATTTTAATTTAATATAATTAATAAATTTTCCTTTATAACGATAACAACTCATCAATACAATTGAAAACAAATTAATATAATTTACAGTTTATTTTTGTTTATGGCGACACAAGTTGCCGCTAAAAGATAAAAAATTTCTAGTAAAAGAATAATTTTTAAGGGTTGGATCCAATATAAATATATTTTTGTCTAAAACAAAAAAATCAGCACAAAAAATCAGTAAAACTAAAAAATATAATTTTTCTTACAAAAAATTAAAAATTCAATACAAGAAAGAAAATAAAAACTTAGTAAAAAACAGTACAGTAAAAAGTAAAGATAAAAAATCACTTCAAAAAAATAAAAATATAGTATAAAAAATAAGATGTTAAACCTAAATTATTCTTTATTTCTTGTTTTAAAATGTCACATGTCAAATTATTATTGGTTTTACTTTCATAAACAAAAATATCTACTTATTCAATTATTTCCCTATATATATATGATTCTAAAATAACATTCACTTTTATTTATAATCTTTTACGCGTAATTAAATCTCAAGGAATCCGCAATTCACAGTAAACAATTAGCGCATTTGCTACCAAAAATATAAATAGATATATAGTGACATAAAAACCCAATAGAGTTCACTTCAAGCTGACTAGATATTCTTTTAACGAAAGATTAAAGATACGCATCGATTATATTTTATATATACCTTCCCCACTTGTTAAACCCATAAATAAAGCAAAGGAAACAAGACATGATAGTGCTAGCTATAAAGTAGTGGAGACATGCATATAAATCTAAGTAAAAATCTGAGAAATACAAACAATACACACTAGAGATTACCTTGGAAGACCTGAAAATAAAATTAATTTTTTATATTCTATTCCTGTAAGTGACACATATCATTCATTAATTCATTAAACAATAATAAATTTTTCAATAACATTAATTAAAAAAAATCCAACCTTTGAAATTAATCATATATTTTAAACAAACATACAAATTAAACTCTTGCTAAATAGTAAGTTTTGAAGAAAGTAAGAGAGTGACAAACATTACCTTATCTTAATATAATAAAGATTTTGCTTATGTAGAAGTCCCAAACTTAAATATGCCATTATTTTTTTTTATTATTACTATTACTACTGGTACTATTATTATTATTATTATTATTTATCTGTTTTCTCATCAACGCAAGCACCGTCACGTACAAGCATAAATATGCAAGGTTGTAAAATTTACTAGGCGCTCCTAGGTCGGAATAGCTTCTTGGAGCGAGTAAGTGGGCAGTACAAAGCCCCAGGCTGGAGTACTCGGGTAATACTCAAAAATTACTCGGCCTCGGGACAATTCTTTGAAGCGAGTACTCGGCCTTGGAGGCCGACTTTTGAAACAGTGTAAATATGCAAACGAACCATGTAACATGCGTAGAAAAACACATTATAGCATCAAGTCATCAACTAAAACCAATATAGTATAAGCTAGGCAGAAAAACATGATGAGCAAAGTGTAAAATGATTAATTACACAATGTAGTCCTAGGATATATGATACACATCAAACAAACGTTACATTTGAGCATATGTATACCTAATACTAAGATCATATTTAAAACTACAAATATCTCGAATTTTTATATCCTCAAAAACTATAAAAATATTTATTTTTCGTCTCTAACAACTTCTACCATTGATATTGTTCTTAGAGAGACTTTACTCTAACAAATCCTATTGAACCTGCTCATCTCATATTTGATATACCTCCACAAAGAGTCTTCAATATCTTTATAGGTGACGTCATCTGTTTTTTTCACAATTGTCTGAACCATCTCGATCTTTCATTTCTTAATTTATTTAAGATGTATGTCACCTCTAGCTTTTCTCCAAATACTTCATCGGTTAACTTTATACGTCTACACATCCATATTAATTAAAATTTTGGTTCATTTTTAGCAATACTGGTAATTAAACAAGATGTTTTATTGATTAATTTTGGTGGAAGGTACATACATACATATATATATATAGGAGATCGTAATGCCAACTGCCAAAGAAAATGACTAATCATTTGTAAGAATAAATGAAAAAACCTGACCAGGTATGTGGATGAATAATTAGGGTTTCATGGAGCAGATGAAGTGGTAGGGTAAAGGTAGTCATGTCTAGCTGTAGAACCCAACATATATTATTGGCTTGTACAATAATATAATGATTAACCACCATTTTGCTTTGTTATCCTTTTCTTTTACCACTCAATTTTCATTTTTTTGATCTCCATTTCAGGACAAAGTTTCCTCCAGAATGCATGTTCTCTGGCAACACTAACTCCATCTCCTTGGCACCTGAAAGGTCAATTTTTTAAAGATTTAAAACAAGATCGAAAGGGCTTTAAAATAATTCATATCATGTTAAAGCAAAATTGTTATATAGATTTAACATCATGATTAGCCAGACGTATATGTATCTTTGTTAATTTGAATAGACCCGACAATCTTGACCTATAACGAGGTATAAATGAGTAAATTTAATTGGGTAAACACTTATTATATTTTGTGCTAAAATTAGTAGTATTATAACACAAATTGGGTTGAGATGATTAAAATCTTATCACAATACAGGTCAAGACGAGTAACTTAAAAACTAGTGTGAATATATTAATGGATTCAAAAGTGTAAGGATGCTTAATAATATATTTAATAAGAAAATGATTAAAAGTTATTCGAATAAACTATTTGTTTAGTTACAACTTATTTTAACTTAAAATAAATTGATTTAATAAAAACGGTTCATTCACACCTAAACTAATTTTGCATAAAAGTCATCATAACTTGCATCTTTTTTGACCTTTTAACCAACCTAACCCGATCCGTTTTATTAGGCATAATTTCTGATAAATCATATGTGGACTCTGTTTTATCATAATTATATTGATTGATTGATTTAACTTTACATTAGTTCTTAATTTCCTATATTATTTGGTAGGTCAATATGCTTAATTTTATATTAGTCCTTATGATATCTCTAATCAATGGTAATGGTAATGTATGAACATGGAATTATGGAACAGAATTAGTTTCCGTTGCATCTAAATTTATAAAAGATGTAATGTCGTACAATCCAAGCATTTCGATGCAGGGTTAATATATTAAACTAAATTTGAAAATACAAATTAAAGTATTTTGCTTATGAAATTTGATGATGTACGGTTAATAATGGAGAGAGAAAAAGGAAAAAAATGGACCCTGCATGCAATAGATGGAATGTGTTCCTCCATCAAAGTCGCTAAAGTGACTAACCCGCACTATAGTAAGTACAGCAGTACACCCAACAAACATTTCTATCTTATACAAACAAGCCGATAGTATTGTGCTATAATTTATTTTATTTTTCCTTTTTATTTTTGTCTTGTTTGGTATTTTAGAAAAAAAAAAATCAATTAAATAATTACGAATCAAGTATAAAAAGTATGAACTACCTAAAAAATGAAATAATCAAAGAACAACTAGATAATTATGGACCAAAAATCACGAACCACTATAAAAAATCGAAATAATAATGTATCAACTAGATAATCACGAATAACGCAAAAAATCAAAATAATTACGTAACAATTGGATAATTACCATCAAATAAACACCTACTTTCTTTCTTTTACCACATAAAAAACCAAAGAAATTATTAATAATAATACTATGTTATAAAATTCATCACCATTTAATAGTTAACATTATTATAATTTTTGTATCTTAACAGTTACACTGACTGATATAAGTAAAAACTTACAAGGATGTTAACTTTTAAACTGTGGTGAATTTACACATATACATAAAAGAAGAAAGTGTCTACATGTGTTGCAATAATGTTCGGAAAAAAACCAAAAATTTGGTTTAATCTTAGCGAAACATTATACGGACTATTGTTTTAAGAGTTGGTTATTATTTGAACATTACCTTTTATAAATGATAAAATGAAAACTCACTTGAATTAAGAAAACCCAGTGCAACATTCACTTGAGTTATTTTATGCTCTAAACATTATACGACCACACATGTTTTTTTTTGTTTTGTTTTAGTTCTATAAATTTTCAAACAGTACGCTTATATTTGTGTTCGTATTATTTATTATTAACACTAGCATTTGCGACAGTTCGATTTATTGTTTTAAGACAGATTGACAGTTCGATTTCTTTGTCTGCGTTTTGCTATTCGTTATGTTGTCACAACCGCTGTGATCAAATACCATATCAGCATAGTGATATGACTCAATTTTTTGATCGAACAAAATAGATATTGTTCTTTTTTTCGATACAGGGTTACCGCAACAACACGCGTGGTAAACCCAAGTATTTTATATGCTTGAAAGTCGTTTGTGTTTCCATAATAACACCGTACGTCTATATAGTGGATCTAAGCACAACACCAATAAGGAAAAGGCGAGTCAAGTTGTAACCATTTAGAGAGTTTATTCATAAACTAACTTAAAAACAACTAATTGTATTGACGTCAAGAATTTGGATAATTAAGAGAACATCCAACCTTCTCAACTTTGCACCCACTTTTTCAGGCCCAATGATTGTGTTAATAGCCAATAAGTGTAGACTACTGTCAGTGGGTTCTTAAAGCAAGTGCAAGAGGTGCGACCGCACATGACTCATTTTTTTAGGGGCCTAATTTTTTAAAATAATTTGTATATATTATATATATTAATTTATTTTACAACAAACACATATAATTTACATTCCAATTTTTTAAATATATTCAACCCAATTACGGATTTTATAATAGCTAAAAGAAAAGCTTTTTTCTTAAACATTTTGACTCAATAACTCTTTACAATCTAAAAATTTAGGTCAAAAAAACAAACTAACTCACTTCATATTTAGTTACAAACTAATTACCACACACGCACACATAGGGGTCATTTTTAGCATTTGTACAGGGCACATAATTTTATAGTAGCTAAAAGAAAAACTTTTTTCCATCTTCATTATGACGTCGTACCTCCAAGAAGCCATGTCCCCGATCAACCCTATTAAGTATGGGATTTTACTATGGATGTTTGTTTGTTTACTCGGTGCACGAGCTCGGAGGCGGTTTAGCAGAAGATTAGTTATATTAGCAAACTAGCTTTTGAGATAGTGTCAATTAACATTTTAAGCTGTTTGAACTGTATATACACTTTAGAGTTTACACCTAAAGGCAACTTTGAAAGTGTGTGTGCCCCATTCTGGCTCATATGTCATGATTGTTTGTGAGTGTATTATTAGCTTTTGTTCAAGATTGGGTCCTATTTATTGGGTTGCTCAATTAACTTTAGCTAGTGGGCTTTTATGGTAAATTAAATTCTAATCAAGGTTATCATTCCAATTAAAAATTTCAAGATATTTTAGCGTTCATTTTCTTTTTAGAAATGATTTCGCCTTTTTAAATATCAGCAATTGATATTTTAGATTACTACTGCAATCTCATACCCAGTAAATATATATTTTTTTGTAAAAATATTTGTTTCTTAACTCTTATCTATTTGATATCCTTTAATACTAATATAATATATAAGTTGAAAAAGTTTGTATATTACACAAGTTAAAAAAATAAAATTAAAAAATAATTACTTAATGATATAAATTTATCTGTAAATAAATTTATATTAAATTTTAAAAAACAAATAATAATTAGTTAATGATATAAAAGTATTTTGAATATTTAAAAATTAAATAATAATTAGTAAACAACATTATAACCGTACAAAATTGAGTGAAAATAAAGTGTAAATCAAGTATATTATTTTATAATTGTTGTCACTGAAATTACACTTAACATCGAAAGTAAAAATTGTAATTATTTTTAAGTACTTATTTCAAAGTAATATACCATTTTGACAAATTGGTGTAATGGGTTCTCTTACACTTATATATAGAATTTATATATTATATTATTTGTTAAAAAAAACACCATTATGCGAGTAACTTATTGATTCATACATTTACTATAAGCTCTATTTTAAATAAAGTTTACATAGCAAACAAACTACTAAATTTACGCAAACGGATATGATATATAAGCAAGGAATCCTTGTAAACAAAAAATTTAAATTATCGACGACTATTCAATTTCTTTTTTTTTATTTGTTTCATCTACGTACAATTATTGACCAGAGGGAATTGCCCGAAATAAACATTAATTTCTATCTTTATACTCATCGTTTCAATTACTTTACGTTTCTGCTGTTAGTTGCTGCAATGTACAACGAACACGTGAGGTAACGTACTATCAACGATGCATTTTGTACCTCTTTGGCTCATCAGCTGATGTGTAAAGCATTACCGAACCTATTCATTGTTTGATGATATACAATCATTTATATCATCGGTGCCGTACGCACAAGCAATTAACCAAATTATTAGTTCTTATCCACAGTCCTCCCACCCTGTGTATATTTTATGTTTTTTTTTAGACAAAAGGTTAATTATTTTTTTTTTACATTTTATAGCGTTAATATTGGTATGGTATACAATCTATACACCTATGAGGCGTATATGTCATATATAACACATGTACCAGACCAATCATTGTTAATACGATACGTGCCAAAAAGGGTCGTACGTTGTGTATAAAACTATATATAAGCTTTGTGTCATGTAAATAAGGCGTTAAATTAAAAAAAGGAATGTGTGTAAATAACGAGACCTTACAAGAATTTTGTGTATCATATGCATGACCACATAACTCTAAGAAAGCTTTAGACTTCATTGCTTGTTTTAGTGATCAACCTATTAGAGAGCATTTATTATACAGCCTCATAGGAAAATGATATTTTCTAAATGGTAAATCCTGTTAAAAAATGCAAATTAAAACAATTATATAAACTCTTTGTAGGATCGGGTTGTTATCTCTAAACAACACTTCACAAGTATTTCTTACTTAATTCTAACAGATGCGGAATGTTCTGCTAGAATGATCTCACAAATTCACTCAAAGTGACACAATAATAATCTTTGAACAATATTAAGAACACAAGAATAATTCAAGCTCAAGGATATATTTCTCTCAAAGTGGAAGTATACAAGCAAGCACACTTCAAGCAACAATACATTGGGAGGTTATATAGCCGAGGCTACAACCGTATACACTTAGGAATACAAGTTGGGTATACTAGACAAGTACATAAAGTAAAGCTTATTCTAGTATGTTGAGTGTCTTAACAGGCTAAGACACTCAGTCATGATCATTACATTAATAGACATTGACTTTACAAAGGACTATTAAATACAAAAGACATTTAATGTTGTTGATCTTCAAGGCTTCAGATGATCTTTTGCATTTAATGCAGCATGGGAGAGGTAAGGCGCTTTATCTGACTCATTACATGTTGTCTTTGTCTTTACTCAGACCAGCATGTCTTGTGTCAGTACCTTTTGTACTTTGAGAGTAAGCTGCTACAGTCTTTGTCAGAGGATAAACCTCGGAAGTCTTTGTCTTCAATGCAAGAGAAGATTCCTCGGAAGTAGTTGTCTTGTACAACCTTCGGCAGGAATCAGTTATCCTTCGGAAGCAATGTTGCTTCCGAAGAATCACTTCTTCCTTCCGAAGGTGTTTATTCAAAGAGACTCCTATACTTAGACAAAACAAGAAGTTTGGTGAGCATCAGCCTTTATTAGTCTTTACACTCTTACTCTAAAATTTCCTAAAAAAGGTTTTTTAAGTAAAAAAGGTCATAGACTATTTAATTTTAAATTAATAAGATTTGAGTGACGTAAAGAAAATAAAATGTATAATAAAAAAAATATTTTTCTTTACTTCTTTTCAAATTCACTCATTTTATTTATACGTTAATATTTTTTTTTCATATGTTAATAATTTTTTTTAAATAATTACATCATCAACTTGAATGGTTTTTCCTTTTTAATTTTAGTATAATATTGTGATATGTATATTTTTTTAAAAAGTTCAGTGTTGCGTTTATGGTATTTTTATGTATTAAATGCTATATTTTTACTATATTTTTATGATTATTTTTTTGTTGTATTTTTTTTTTCTGGATTTTGATGTATTATTAAAAATACAGTACACTTTTCAAAAAACTTAGTACATTTTAAAAATTAGAGTTCATATACCTGAAATCTATTACGGATTAAAAAATTAAAAATTGTTATCTTTATTATCAACACTATACTTATATTAAAAATAAAAATGTTTGATTTTAAAATTTATTTCTTTTAAATTAATATCTTATGAAAAAAATGTAAACTTTTAAGCGAAAAAACCTTGAAAAATTTTTATAAAAATGTTAATTATAACGAAATTACTTTTTTCCTTTTTTTATTATGTTACATGTCAAACTTTAATTTTACATTACTATTTTTAAACAAAAATAATTTTTTATTTGAAAGTTACCTATAAATCTCTATGGGATTCACTTTTTTAAGGTAGTAAATTACGGTTTTAATCTCTGTGGTTTAAATGTTTTAACTATTTCGGCCCAAAATAAAATCTTTTATCAATTCAGCCCCTGTGATTTAGACAACTATCGGTTTTAGCCCCTCAAGCTTAACTATTATAACGGTTTTGGTCCAAAATCTAACTATGGTTAGAGGCCAAAAACGTTAGTTATCTAAACCACAGTGGCTGAATTGATAGAAGATTCTATTTTAGATCGAAAAAGTTAAAACACTTAAAACACAGAGACCAAAACCGTAATTTACTATTTTTAAGGACTCAAAAGAATTAAATTATCATATCAATGTGTGAAGCTGGAACTCAAGCATGTTTGTCAAATAAGCCAAAACTAGTATACAGGACCCGCGCGTTGCGGCGGGGTCTGATATACTGACGTAAAAAAACCAACAGAACATGAGGTTAAAATCGTGTACAATAAAATGCATGAAAATACCCTATACAACATCTATAACGTAAGCTTTGAAACTAACGGTTGAGGATTAAGAACTTATTTAATAGTAAAGAATGTGATTACAGAAGATTTAAAAAAAAGGCCCTGCGTAAATGTAGAATTTATAAATGATACAAATATTATAAAATTATTAAATGTAAATCGTATATATATGTAGTATATATAATACTCATGGTTTATAAAATTATTAAATCTAAATCGTTTGTGAACTAATTATGATCAAAATGATATAAACGATACAAATATTCAATAACGTACGGATGCGTTATAGGCATGTAAACAACGCGCAAAATTTCTGTGACCGTTTGGGTTAGAAATTTATATAAACATTCATGAGGCCATTGCGATCAAATTAATATAATTATGACATTTATCAGATAACCTAATGACGCGTTAAAATCATGTGAACATTAAAAATATGTGAGTAAAGTGAGAGGAGGCTTTAAAAATAAGAGTTCAAAGTTCAGGGTTATAAACGAAAATTTTAAATTAATTGAAAAGTATTGAAATCTATCTTTTGATCTTTAGACGCAGTAGTGAATAGTGATTATGTGAGGGTTTGTATCCTGTGAAAACCCGATATAAGAGAGAAATCCCTTAAACCATATCTGAACCATTGATTTGGACTTTTGAAAATAAAATATGTGGTACACGTTAAACTTGAATAAAAAATTAGGTTTTGGATAAACAAATCAGTTTTAATGTAGGTTAATGTAGACCACATGTTTATTTTCAAAATTCCAAATCAACAACCCAGATAGGGTTTAAGGGTTTTTCTTTAAGATCAGGTTTTCACATGATACAATATATATATATATATATATATGTGTGTGTGTGTGTGTGTGTGTATGTGTGTGTGAGATGTTGGGGCCCACCGTTTGTGTGATGTGTGTGAATGTGTGTGTGAAAAAGTGAAATTACGATTTTGTGTTTGTGTGAAAAAGTGAAATTACGATTTTGCTCCCAAAGTGAATAGTGAATTATGTGTGTGAGGGAATCTTTGCAAATTAATATATATATTAATATGAGCTCAAACTTGGACTCAAGCTTGTTCAAGCCTGTCTTTGTTCGAATTTTTTTCCAAACCAATCTGAATAACTTATAAACCACTTGACTCATTATACTAGGGGTGTTCATCGGTTCGGTTAACAGTTTGTTCGGTTTGTTCGGTTTTCAAAAAAATTTCCCCCTAACCGTTAACCGAACCGAACCGAATTCGGGATATGGTTATCCGAACCGAATTGAATTCGGTTCGGTTTCGGTTATAACCGAACAAACCGAATTCAACCGAACAAACCGATTAAAAATCAAATAAACCGGTTAAAAACCGAATAAACCGAATTCAACCGAATAAACCGAATTCAACCATATATTATTAATAAAAATAATAAATTTAATTATGAATTCGGTTTAATCGGTTAACCGAACAAACCAAATTCAAAAAATATCTAAAACCGTTAACCGAACCGAAAACCGAATTCGGAATTCGGATACGGTTAGGAACCGAACCGAAAACCGAATTCAAAATTCGGTTCGGTTTTTTTCGGTTACGGATACGGTTCGGTTATCGGTTTTAAACGGTTTTCGGTTTTTCTGAACACCCCTACATTATACCTCTACTAGAACCTTATTACCTTACTTTTTTTTTGAACGGCTTCAGGTTGAACGACTGATTTAAGCCCTAACGGGCACACATCTAAGGGCATGCCCAGTCGTCACCCCTTCATCCACCAGGTAAGCGAAAACCGGATAAATCCGTAAACCCTCTCCCCTGCTCAGGTTTGAATCCCTGACTTCGATCAATGAGGTGCAGCTTCTCCCTTTCATTGCAATACCGCTAGGCTAGAAGCCCTTTGGTTATTAGGTTATTAGCCTTACTTATACTAACTTAATGACATATGTATCTGATTTATCATTAATGACCTAGATTGATTTCTAAACCGTTATGAAGTATGTATGATCAACCCTAAATGATTAAGTTTGACTTTGGTCGATCAATCTTGTTTAACTCAATTTGACTTTGTTTGACCAAGTTTAACTCTTATTAAACTAGTATTGATTTTGGTTGAACAAGATAGGTTGCAATGAGGTATATTGGGTCACAATATTTTCTAACAAGTTATAGCAAGTCTTAAGAGTAATTAATCAGAGCTCTTAAGAGGGCACTTTTGCCTGTACGTTTAGGTCATATTAACCTCTAACGTGTTATATATGATAAACTAAGTTTATGATTAACCAAGACTAAATAAGTTTCACTTAAACAAACCATCAGTGATTTTAGTTGCCCAACACTGATTTTGTTTGACCAAGATCAACTCAAATAAACCAACATTAACTCGATTTACTATGAATTTTCTTCTATCTTTTATTATAATTATGTTTAACTATATATCAAATATCTATTTTTCTCAACTTTACTTTGGATTTTGCTGTAGATTTTATTAAAATATATGTTTTCAATTTTCTAAAGATTTTGTTATGGACATAATTAAATATTTTCTTTGTAAATAATTATTTTCAGTTTTGCTACAGATTTTGCTATGGTTATTATTACAATTTTTAATTTTATTTTCTTAAGTTTACTATAAATTAAATTTCGCTATTGATTTTTACAAAATATTTTTTAAATATTTATTTTTTTTAATTTGTTATAGATTTTATTAAGTTATTTTTAAATAGTGATTTATCAATTTTGCTATGGATTTTGTTTGCTATGGGATATTTGTTGCTAAATCGTATAGCAATGACCATAGTTAATTCATAGATAATTATAACAAAGTTGTGACAATATTTTTTCGTACCAAAATTCCATAACTCATGCCTGATTGTGTGGTAGTGATGGATGAATACTGCTTAGCAAGTTTGTTCCTTTCCAACTGAAGACGTCAGCATGGACAGAGAGCATTGATTATCCTTAGATTAGAAAAGTATTTTCCTGTGATTATGATAGTATTTATTATAAGAAAAGGATATATAAGGACATATGTTACTATGGTGGTGTTTGTTAAGTTGAAAAAAAAATTTGACCTCTTCTGTCTGCGTCACACAAACCACGTGTAGAAGTTGGGTCTGCAGCCTGTTTGTTATTTTAAGACATTTTACTTAAAAACTCTTCATGGATCAACCCCTTCTCGATCTCTTCCCACCCTCTTCTTCTATGTTAAAAATACTCTCTTCACATCATCCGATCAACGATCCATTATCCACCTCTCCACCTGTTGGCCCTCCACCGCCGTCGGTCCACCACCCGTCGGGAATATATGACTCGGTTACGAGATGAAATTGTGAGCGGTTAATGAAAAATATGGAATGAATGATTTTAAAAAAAAAAGTTATGTTTTATGAATATTTTTTCAGGGTTTTAAAACTATTATTTAAATTTCAAATTATTTTAGCAGGTTGTAGATGGTAAAAATAACAAACTATAGATGTTTTGTCTAACTCTAATGCTACATAGGTTTGCATAAGTGATCCGCAAAACCTCTATAAAAACAAACGTAACCAATGTGATGTTTTGTCAAGTTTGTTTATTACTGCTTCTCTCTTATATTAAATGAAAGGATGCATGTTTTTATTTGGTTTCTTCTTATTTTCTTCTATCATAATCTTATTAAATGATAATAATTTTAAAGCAATATATTTAGTTGTGAATAATTGTTAAATAAATGATTACAAAGTAATATTCATTTATATATATATATATATGTTCAATTACTAAAACTTCTTATAAATCGTGTTAGTCGGTCCTCCAATGCCTAATTATTACGTTAATTAAATGGGATTCCATTTACTTTCAGATTCGTCCTATCCATCAAAACATGCTAATAAGAAAAAAATCATATAATTTATACTAATGATACCTACTAATTAAGAAATATAAAATAATTAAGGCTTCTTTAATTATAAGATGTGACCCGTACAAGTTGAAAATCTAAATAATGCTGAAGTGGGATGCCCACCAACTTATGAAAATGCCTTCAGCAAGCTAACACATTAATTGATTATGATGTTGGTGGCCACTAATCCCACCATAATTCTTTTATGGATGCTTTCACACATACAATACATGCAACAAATTAGCAACTGCTTTGTGTCGATGTTCCCAGCAACTGCTCAAAATTATATATTGTTTAACATTATATATACGTACGTATCTCTTTACTTAATATCTATACACACACGTACACACACATATATATATATATATATTAAGTGTGTGTGTATATAGGAGAGGAAATCTTTTATAACTCACTTCTAGCCCAAATAACTACGACAAAATCAAGCAAAGTCTTTAATTTTTCTTTTGAACTTTATTGAAACAAATGTAGAACACTATTATCTTTTATGTGTTTGCGTAAATTCGTCATTATTTAAGAGTTAACATCGTCGGCGACAGAGATTGACGTTTTGAAAAAGGGGCAAATATTTACATGATTCATAATACATGTTAATTTTTTGTAGCGAGGATGCGAAACCATTACTTAACTAAAATAAAAAAAAAATAACTTTCCGGTCGAAAAATTAAAAATACGGATGGAAGGGGGCGGTCGGCCCCCCAACTCCTTATAATCTTTCGTTCATAACATCGTTATAAGTTTTTAACTTATATTATTGATTATGATGTTGGTGGCCACTAATCCCACCATAATTCTTTTATGGATGCTTTCACACATACAATACATGCAACAAATTAGCAATTAACTGCTTTCTGTCGATGTTCCCAGCAACTGCTCAAAATTATATATTGTCCAACATTATATATACGTACGTATCTCTTTACTTAATATCTACATACACACACATACACATATGTATATATATAGGAGATGAAATCTTTTATAATTCACTTTTAACCCAAATAACTACGACAAAATCAAGCAAAGTCTTTAATTTTTCTTTTGAACATTATTGAAATTAACCAATGTAGAACGCTATTATATTTTATGTGTTTGTGTAAATTCAATCCGTCACCATTTAAGAATTAACATCGTCAACTACAGAGATTGAACGTTTTGAAAAGGGGGCAAAAATTTACATGATTCATAAAGATGTTAATTTTTTGAAGGGAGGGGACGGAACCATTTCTTAATTAAATAAAAAATAATTTTTCGGTCGAAAACTTAAAAATACGGATGGAAGGGGAGCTCCCTATAATCTTTCATTCATAACATCGTTATAAGTTTTTAACTTATATCATTGTAGCTATTTAGTTTCAAAAACTTACAATAATGTTAACTCTTAAATTGTGATAAATTTGCACAAATACATAAAAAAAAGAAAAGAAAGTGTTCTGCGTATGTTAAAATGATGTTCGGAAAAAATTCTAATATTTGGATTGATTTTGGTACACTTATTTGGGTTAGTACAATAAAAGTGGGTTATATTTTATTCTCAATCATATATATACATATGTGTGTGTGTGTGTGGAGAGAGAGAGAGAGAGAGAGAGAGTGTGTGTGCGCGATGTTCAATTGAGAACCAATGTTAGTTAATAACTAAAAGAACCGTTTCTAGTCACAAGTTTGAAAAACATAAAAGTAACCTACCCTAGTTTCAAGGGAATTTATTTTTATATCCGTTAAATCTTATGAACATAAATATGTTTCTTTTAGTCCTTTACAACATGTTGGTTTTTATTATAACAACAAACTTTTTTGCATTTATATGAATTTATTAACAAACCTTCATTCTCAACAGCCGTTAAAAACAATGGATGGCTATTGTTGTATGTTTCAATTGACGGGCCAGCAATGTCTTGTATTTCATTATCTTTATTCAATTGAACACTTTCTTGATCAAACAATCTAACTGCATCTTGATTAACAAGAACAACATTTTCGTCACACATGATTACATATACGTAATCAGTTAATAATAAATTAAAACAATATAACTGTTGAAAATAATTCAATCAAAAACATGATTACATATACGTAATCAGTTAATAATAAATTTAAACAATATAACTGTTGAAAATAATTCAATCAAAAATGCTTTTTTTGTACATATCATCCAAAAATATATAAATATATAAATCAAAAATATTGTATCCAAAAACTACATATTTTTAAAACATTTACGAAATCACACTACTGTATATTTCATAAAAAAACTACTGGACAATCAAACCTTCTTCTATATCAACATTCATGTCCTCTATTTGGTTCTGGACGTTAAAAAAATTTGCTTTTTCTCGAGTTTGGTTCTCATACAAATCATCAACAGGTTGCTTCTCATGATGATTATTTGTTGCTTGTTGAATCTCACGAACATCATACTCTTGAATCTTGCTTGCATCTGTTCCAACGATCAAACTTGTTTTTCTGGATTCCATCCTTGAGCAACAATAAATTTTATTCTAAAATGGCCAGATTTGTGTTTCAAATTCATACATTCGTCCCTCACAACTAAAATAACCTCACAATCTGCAGGGATTTTGATACAATTGATTAATCAAAAAAATGTAATATTAAATTAATTTGATTTTAGTATTTAGGGAAATAAAAAACTGAAAATTAATTATACAAATACCTTCCAAAATTATATAGAGATAATATTACTAAATTAACCTTTTTAATTAAATTAAATTAGATATTAAAGAAATGAAGTGATTGGCTAATAGTAGTTTTCTAGGTTTTTTTGAAATTAAGTAGTTTTCTGTTGATCCCTCCCCTGTATATATATTATGGCATACACTCGAGTGTGAGGGGATAATTTCTAGGTGTGTTAGGATGTCACAATCATTAGATGGTTCATTTTACTAAACGTATATATTTGGAGTTACGGAACTAGCTGTGTCCAAAATATATAATTGATTTGTTTAGCAGTTTAAACTTCTATTAATTTAGGTTCATGTTATTCTCACCCTCATCCTACACTCTTCACACCCACCCGACACTCTTCACAGTACGTCTCGTACAGGCCAGAGGCAAATCATTGTTGGTCAGAATCTTTTAGTGTCAATCATCGAACTCATATACAGTGGCGGAACTTGAGCGAAGTGAGAGGGTGCGGAAAATTTTGAAGCAAATGAGGGCGAAACCGTTATTTTTAACTAAAAATAACATTTCAGCCGAAAAATTAACACTACGTACGGAAAAATAGGGTGTGGCCCGCCCCCACGGCCCCTATAAAGCGTCACCCTTGCTCGTATATGCCTATATGAGGCGTATAAGTCCTATACAAAGTGTATACGAGATCAACTATTGTCGAATCAATGGGTATCAAAAACGATTATAGTCTCGTATAGGTTTATACGAGACGTATATGGTCGGTTAGTGTTAAAATAAAAAAGTTGGGTGTGTAAATAATGTAGCCTATAATGTATTCATATTATATCGATGTCAATTTTCAAATCTACTAAAACTTGAAATTTTCTGTTATTTTTTTTTTATTTTTTTTTGGTAAGATGATATAGTTATTGTCATATTAACGACCCTGATCTAACCTTATACTATATATTTCAACCTAAATCTATTTTACGTCGATATTAAAACTCAACTCCTGGATTAACTTAAGAGCTTACATAATTACTACCGGCACAAGCACTAGTTATAAAAGATATAATTAAATGAATCGTAAATTTGTCCAACAAAACCATTCATCCATCTTTGCTGCAAATTAAAATGCATGTTTCATGAAAGTTTTTATGGGTTGGGATGTCACACAACCGATCATCTTGCAAGCAAATGCACATATACGCGGTATGTTTCCTATAAATAAATTAATCGCTATTCTAACAAAACGTACCATATATATAAGTGGAACAAAGACACGTTGAAAAATTATATGATTTATTCAAATTTAATTAAACATTTCTAACAGAAATAAAAAAAAAAATTATTATTCTAATTCTATATGCTTTATCTAATTTTGATAAAAAAAATGTAGCCTTTGTAAAGGAAAACTAGACTTGTAGTTCTTTGATCATGTAAGTGAATATATGTGGGATGATCTAGAATGATAATTAGGCAGACCTCATATTAATTATTAGTGTTATGTCTCATCAAATTACCTTTTTTTTTCTTTATATATAATATACATTGCTTCTTCCCATCAAACTTATATTATTATATATAACTTAATTAACACATATTTATTTAGGAGTTAAAGTGCTTTCGAATGAAAGAGATGGAATAATCCTTCACTAAATATATTGTTTATAGCCATAGCTTAATCGTAAGGGATTACTATCTAATTGCTTTTCATTAGATTACTTACTTTTATCTACAACCATATGAAGTTCTTAAATTATCATCTATCTTTTTATTGTGTGTGTGTACGTGTGTGTGCCAAACAAGGTACTTTGAATGTTCTTAGATGTTATTATATATTGCAATCATATCTTAATTGTTGCAAGAAGATACCATACATGCACGACATGTTATATATATAATTCATGTGAAAAAAAAAAGTGAACAATTTTATAATATTTCATGCATGTTTCGCTCAGCATTCAATCTGTTCCGCAAATATTAATATTTGAACATATAGCTTTCTTCAGAAAATAAATCATTCATAGGGTGGACTAGACATACCCGTTCTTTTAGTAACCGGACCGGTTCCAAGAATGTCCGGGTTCAGCCAAATCGGTTCCTAGGGTAGTATTAAGTTGAAACCAAAACAGGTTGTTCCTAGGATGACCATGTTCAGTCAAACTGATTCCTTGGGTAAAACTAGGCTGAAAATGGAATCATATTGGTATTTGAAGACCCATACTCGATAGAACCGGTTAGGTTTGGGGTGGTTCCAAAAACCAGTTCCAAACAGTTTCAAGTATTTTTATTCAATTAATAAAATAAAAAAATTAACAAAACACTACACATATTATTTTTTTTAAAGCTTCTCATAAAACTAATCTTCTTAAAAAATATTTTTTTCATTATATTAATGTTGCGACCGTGTGGGCATCTAGGCTAGTTATTCGTCAACTATGCCGGTATACAGGGGCGGCCCGGGGGAGGGGCAAACCCGACCTCCGTCCCGGGCCCAATTTTTCGAGGGGCACATTTTTATATATGTATTTATATATATACTAGGTTATAAACCCGAGTATTACACGGGTTTGAGTAACAAATAACTCAGTTAAATATATTTATGATGAATTACGTAATCAATTGTATATACATACATTTTATAATTACAAATACAATTTATAAATTTCTAAAACTTCTTTATATATGTATTTATATATATATATATATATATATATATATATATATATATATTTATTGTATTTTTTTTTAAAAAAAAGAAACTACTAGTTCATAATTGGATAGAAGCTTGACCCACTAAAATACCCAAAAAAATTGGGCCCATTTCATTTCTCAAAAGCCCTTTATCATAACCGGCTCCATGGACGCTCACGTTCAAGAAATTGAAATTCAAAATCCCAAGAAATTGGGCCCATGGATTTACAGTTTACTGATTATTGAATGACTGATTTAGGAAAAATACGGAAGTTAATCCCGAACATATTAACTTGTGACATTTCGTTTTGGTTTCGGGGCGTTGCCCCAAACCCCGAACCCCACAAGGGGGCACGGCCCCCTTGACCCCCGCTTGGTCAGGAGTTTTGAATGCGTTAGGGGCCTTTTTTCTCCGATTCGTCCTGGGCACCCAATTTCTCAGGGCCGCCCCTGCCGGTATATGGTCCTTTTTCCACCTTTACCTTGTGTACTTTTGTTTCAAGTTCAATATCATATATCTTCAAAGCTTGTGACATCTTGAATTTGATCAACTACGTCCAAATGATTTTTTAAGCAAATTTGAACTGGCAAAAAGAGTATTTGATAAGACACGATTAAATCTGTTTAACAAAAAAAACATATATACATCCTATAGCAAATATACATCTCTACCAACTCCAATGTGGGTCTTGTTCGTTGTAACGATAAAAACCTGCCACTAAAATAAAACATAGATTCCAGATCTAACGTGGAAGCTTAGATATAAAGCAAATCACAAGCCATGTGGCTAGGATTGGAAAGTTGGTTTCCTTACCTTTCCACCAGGATAAAAGATCTAAATTACGTAATCAAAGTAATGAAAAGCGGATATAAAATCCGTTTCACTATACCTTTCGAGCAGTAGATAGGGTGTTGCCCCTTTCTTGTTTTGTATTCTCATTTTGGACGGTAATTAGTAAAGCCACGAGTGGGTTTCGTTCTTTACTGTCATTAAACATAGCTTTTAAATTATATCAAAAAAATATTTTTTTGTTTCATTTGGAATATCTGGATCGTCTTCACACACACACACACACACACATATATATAGGGGTAGGATCAAATAAAAAGTGTATTTTGCCTAAGAAGCCTAAAAAGGATTTTTAAAACATTTAAAACCGACCCAAACGAACTCCGATTGAGCTCATTTTGATGGCATTGGAACCGTATCGTCGAACTCTATAATATTAGCTTTTAGGTTTTAGATTTAAAGTTTATCTATAAAGTTTAGGTTTTAGGGCTTGAATTTTAACTTTTAGGTTTTATCTTTAGGCTTTATTGTTTGAGTTTAAAGTTTAGGTTTTAGTATTATGGTTTATGGTTTGGGTTTTAACGTTCCGGGTTTAAGGTTCGACAAGACGGTTCCAATGACGCAAAAATGAGTTAGTTCGGAGTTTGTTTGAGTCGGTTTTTAATTTTTTAAAAATCCTTCTTAGCCTTCTTAGGCAAAATACACTTTTTAGGGGAACCTTCCCCTATATGTATATATATATATCCAAATGTTCATATATTTCGTCTATCAAATATCAAACTTTCTTAACATTTAAAATTGGGTTTAAAGCTGCAACATAAATAAACACGGGCGTTAGTTCTTTGAAATATTTTATATATTTTTCTTTCATTGGTTTTATCATATTTCCAAATTTTTGATTTTTATTTTCAAAGTTGTTTATATATGCCACCGTTAGATATAACTCTCAAAGTACCAAATTACTTATAGGATAATAAACTCTTGATATTTTTGTTGTGCCAATTTTGAAAACATCAAAGTAATCGTTTGATATTAAGTATTCTTCCAACACATATCCAAAAACACTTTCACCAAACTACTTTTGGAAATATTGCATGAAAAGATTATAAACTTACTCACACTTTCAAATACTTTACAAGTGAAGTTCCATCGAGTAGTAACATCTCACTTTGAACCCAAACAAACCTTTCCTATATATTTACAAAATGTAACATACATGTAAAACAAGTTTTGAATGCTTCAACATGTGTTACGATGAGCCATCTTACACAACTAAATTAATAACATGTAAAACACATCGAGTGTGAAAAAATGCATTGTTACAAATTGCTTGATATTTTATTTTTAATTTTTCAATCGCGACAAGTGTTGTGTGGTGTATTATCGAATACCATTGAAAATATTTTATTTTGTAAATTAATCTTATTAATACATATTCTAAAATTCGAAGCAAATAATCTCTTGTATATGGATACGTGAAACGTTCAAAAGTAATCAACTTTTTCATCATTTTTCATGAACTAGGATCTGTCTAATTATCGGTAATGCAAAGGTATGATTCGGACAAACCATGAGAAGTGGACTAAACATTGGTATTCAAGTTCAAACCTGTATTTAAATTTTCTAAAAATAAAAGTAAACCTCTTTTTGCATTTTTCCACGTTTTTAAACAATACGACTTCCATTGGTGTAACGAGATTGTAACGTCTCTCAAATCATGTTTGTTAACCGATGTTGTTAAAATAGATTAATGGCAGAGATTCTTGAATCACGAACTTCGTCATTTGATTCCGAACCATATATACAACGTAATTAAATATTTCACCTTCACTTCCAATTTGTGGCTGTTGGGACTCGTGATCTTTTTTAAATACTTTGCAAAATGGCTTGTTAATGTATTTCTTCAAGCTCACGTTCAAATCATTTACTAAAAGTAGACCACAAAACTTGCAACAAGCTTTTTGAGACCTATCACCTAATTCAACCAAATCTCAATTGCACCAAATTTCATGTTCCTACTATGCGAAAGAACATGAACAATGGTTGACTGAGTGCTGAAACCTTGACCAAAACAAGATGTTGAGTGAGTCATTGATTTTAATAAAAATAGAAAGTAAAGAACAAGATTGTAAGATTTGTAACAAGCCTTAGCAAAAGGATTTTTTGCTTTTTTTTTTGTTTGGTTTTACAACTTCAAGTGTGGTATTCAACCAGTTCATAATAACCAATATATACTAACTTGACTACTTGAGGGCTTTAAAATTATAAAATTAAAAAAAGAAGCCAAAATGGCTTCAAACAGTCAAAAAAAATGCTTATAGCAGTCCGAAAATGGCTAGAACTCGATCCAACGGTTAGAAACCAATTTGGGACAAAACCGCTTTTTATTTTGAAAATGAAAACATGTTAGGAATCAACATTTTCAAATGGTTAATTAGGGTCTGATTCTTGTCAGATCCGGTTCAGAACCAGTTCCCGGTTGAACCTCCAAATCAGGTTCCTCTAGGTTGAAGAGGTAAAGAAAATTTTATATCATGACTACATTCAGAAAGTTTATGTATGCTAAGTTTTAGAAACATCCTCATAATCATAACTGTTGGGCAAGCGATCTGCTAAGCATGATCAATATATGTTCAGACTTCAAAAGAACAACCTTATATAGGGTGACTTTTTGTACGAATCAATCACTAGGTTTTGTCAAAACCGTCTAGTGTCTTGAACTAATGTTGATCCACATAAAACTATTAGGTTTTATTCAAAAATACCGATACACCAGTATCAATATTTTTTTATTCTTTTATTTTAAAAATGTATAATCAAAGACAGTGTTTGGATTATGTGATTGATTTAACAAATATATGGTATATAGATGATGAGAATTGTGTACAAAAATTAGGTCCATTTATTTAGACTCATTAAACGGTGTGTTATGTCATTTACTCACGAATAAGTAAAATAATATACGTTCATTTGTATAAAGCTGGGTTGGGCTGGCCCAGAAAGGGGCGAAATGAGCGACAACTTCAGGCCTATCTTTTTATGGGCCCGGAATTTAAATTTATTTTATCTATTATATATATATACACGTATTTATATATATATTTTAAAGCCCAAAATGTTTTGATGGAAGAAAATAATCCAATTGACTAATAGATTGACCCAAAAAAATATAAGTCATAGGTTTATAATGTACCAACCCATCTGTGTAAGAAAAAAATTAGTTTTTATTTTTATTTTTAAAACTCTCTCTCAATTAACACAAATAAGATATTCAAATCGTTTCATTCACTTCATCTATTTGATCGGCTTGTCTTCCACATATCATCTTCAAGAATATCAAAGGTGTCCGCTTTATAGAAAAAACAATTTGAAGAGACTTTAAGTGAGCAATAAGTTTAATTTTTATCGGAGGAAACATATAAAGTCACTTACTTTTATATTTATTATTTATTAAGTAGTTTTAATTTTTAAGAGTAGTCAAGTTTTTTTTCTTGCCTCATGTCATGAAATTTTTTTAATTCTTGAGGTCGGCTTTGGTATCAAATTTGTACTTAGTAACAGATTTTACTGTTATGGAATATGTTATGGTTTTTTATCAAATTACTTTATAGTAATTGTAAAGAATATAATGCATAAGTCCACGAAAGATAATATAAAAAAAAATTAAAAAGATAGATAGACAACTAAACATGATGGTACAAGGGACATGCAAGATGTACTAAAAGGAGTTTATAATTAAATATATATAATGTGACTGATTTGGTGTAGATTTGCATCTCAACTTGTGGTCTATATTAAAACTAAAAAAAATGTTGATAATATATTATAATAATTTAAAGTTAAATAATATAAAGGCAAGAGGATTGGTACAACTCTCGACCATATGGCTGTCCTTGCGACTTGCGTGCACGCAGATTTGTAACGAAATTGGAGCCGTGACATGGATTACATACCAGCAAAATGTAATTATTTTACACGTTAATAATGTTTTTATTTTTATTTTTTACCATAAACTTTGACACGACTTTAATTTTGTAATATAAATTAATAATAATAATAATAATAATAGAAATAATAATAATAATAATAACTATTATTATTGTTGTTATTGTATGTACTCTGATTAATTTACATTGTAACACTGTTATAATTTTTTTAGATAAAATCCGTCATATGTACAGTACAATCATTTGGGAAACGTCTCCAATTTTGTGGCAAAATTTACAAATAAGATTTTCTCTTATTGTAGAAATTTCATCTTAAATTAACTATGAAAATATTTAACTAAGTATATTAATTTGGTGTAGTTTATGCCTTTACCTAAAGGCTTAAGATAAATTAATTTTTGGAGCCGAGAATATAAGGTCTAAGCCTTCTTTCAACTCTTAACAAGCATGTATATAGTTTAACATAGTTTAGCTAAGATTAGTGAAGTAGATGTTTAACTGTTTACTATAAAAAATTTAATAAATACAAGTGAAAGAATCTTCGACAAATCAGTTTTCGATCTACTATGGTTTTGGCGATCTCATATACGTTTGGTGTGTGAGTTATGAGTTAGAGAGCTTTAACAAATTGAATAGTGAAGGCTTTTAAGAGGTAATTAATTATATATATTATCACGTGAAAATTTTGGCAAGCAGTAATCAAATTTTATAGTTAAAGTCGCAATAAATTTAATTTGAATAAATTATTAAGGCATGTGAGTAGTTTTTTCAACTCACAAACAATAATGCTAAATTAATTAGAAAAATCTTATATGTTAAGTGATAATTAAATTTAATACAAATCAATACAAATTATCAAATTAAGAAAATTTAATACAAATTAAAATAAAATTCAAAATCTTCAAATACATGTTCCTATATGGTGTGCAGGTAATAAGGCCAACTTAACTAAATTCATGACCATGAACATTTTTAGAATCATGCTCAAATATTTGATAACAGGTGTTACTAGTAAGATGAAGGTTAGGTTCAACTCGTAAAGTAATTATTTAAGATAATGTGTTAATTTATTGATGGGTTTGAACCTTTCAAAGACATAATTCGTCTAATTAATTTGTTCAGGCAAAAAGGGTAATTGCATATGATTTTCGATTTTTTAGTTTTTTTTTTCCTTTCCGTGGTGATTTAACAAAATTATTCATTTACATAAATAAATAAATAATCATAGTTTAAGCTTTTAAAAAGAAACAAAACTGATTGGATCAAATAAAGCACAAGAAAGCAAATGCGAAGGGACATTCCATATTTCCATGGCAGGCAAAGAATATACATGAAGTTGTCACTTATCCCATGTGTACTGGTAAAACCTTCATCACTTCACATAAACATTACGTATATGTCACGTAAACAACTAATACCATCACCCCCCATCACTTCATGTTATTACCACATGTGTTATCATTAACCCCTCATCAAACCCCCATCATCCATTTTTTCTCTTTTCTTGTTCCTTCATGCAGTGACCATGGTCACGTATGTAGGGTCACGCCTAAATCACGGGCATTGTGTAACAGTGAAGACGCGTGATAGGGGTTTAAGGGGCCTCACTTGGTGACACATACCCTTAGATATACCTAAGTTAAATTTGAAACTTATTTTTAATTATGTATTTTTAAATCCTAAAAAATATGGGATTTATATTAATTAAACTAAATAAAGGTTGATTTTTTATTTTAAACATGTTTTATATTTAATTTTAACTAGGTTTATCACCGCGCGTTGCAACGGGTTATCACAGTACATTTACGAGAACGAGTATTATACACCATTTACACAAGCATAAGTTACGTAGCAAAATCCAATATCTCATCACGAACTAAACCCTAAAACAACAAAAACTCAAATCTTTATTCAAATCTCTCAAATATCTCGATGAAAATATCTCAAATTTAATACTCTCATATCTTTTTACTAATATATATATATATATATATATAATAAGGTGTGGGACCCACACATAATATATATATATATATATATATATATATATATATATATAACTATTATTCAATATCACTTGCATTTTAATATATATAATAATATGTATAAAAAATTAAAATTATAGAAATATGTTTAATGTAACACTTTAACATTGGTTAACATTGGTTCGCATAAAAAATAAGCCCTTGGCTTTCATTTTTTTTAAAGTTGTTCATCTTCAACCTCTCAATAGCCTTATTACTATATATATTACTATTATTATATATTAAAATGCATGTAAAAGAAAAATGAGAAATATATATTATATTGTGAGTGGGCTCCATTATTTATTATATATATTTATATATATATATATATATTTATTTATTTATATTATATAAATTAGGTATCTGATACATGTAGTAACATTTTGAAAATTTAAACTTTGACCATCATAAGTTTTTTAACTATAAAAATTATATATATTAAAATGCATGTAAAAGGGATAGGAGAAATATATATATATATTATATTTTGAGTGGGCCCCATTATTTATTATATTATATAATTTAGGTGTCTGATTAATGTATTGACGTTTTGAAAATTTAGACTTGTATCATCATAAGTTTGTTAACTTTTAAAAGTAATAAATAAAGATAAATGTATTAAATATGAAAGATTTGCTTATAAATTTAAGTTTTTCTTATCATTCAAACGATTGTTGCCGGTGTGACGTATTTTGTGAGTAATTTTTTCTATTATTTTTATCACATATTAGTGAGTATTTTGTATGATTTTATGTTTTTATGAAAAATTTGTATAAAAAACGTGATGAAATATTAGATTTTCATAAGTAACTTATGATTTTGCAAATTATATATAATACCTATCATCGAGAGTGTATTGTTAAAATGAATAGTATGTATATTATTATTATACATTTGTGGGCCCCATTTATTATATATATTCAAAATCATATTTATATTTTAGTATAGATATTATTATAGTATTATATATTGTATTATGTAGGTTTTTGATCCATGTAGTGATTTTTGAAAATTTAGACTTTTACCATCAAAGATTTTTTAACTTTGAAAAGTACCAAACGGAGATAATTGTATTAAATTAGAGAGATTTGCTTACAAATTTGGTTTTATATTATATATTATATATAATTAAATTAGATTAAAATTAATATCATGTATATTATTATTTATATTATACATTTGTGGGATCTATTATTAGATGTATTCAAAATCATATTTATATTATATTATAGATATTATTATATTATTATATATTGCATTATTTAGACTTGCAACATTAGAAGTTTTTTTACTTTGAAAACTTGAAAACTACGAAACGAAGATTATGGTGTTAAATTAAAATGTATGAAAAGTAATAATGTATGAAATATTACTATATTGATTGTGGGCCCATTGATTATTATTATTATTATTATATATATAATTAAAATAGATTAAAAATGAATAGTATGTATATTATATTATTATACATCTGTGGGCCCCATTTAATATATATTATAGATATTATTATATTATTTAGGTTTTTGATCCATACAGTTATGTATTATAAATTTAGACTTATATCATTAGAAGTTTTTTAACTTTGAAAAGTACTAAACGGAGATACGGGTATTGAATTGAAAAGATTTACTTAGAAATTTTGGTTTTTATATCATATTATTGATATTATTATATTATTATGTATTATATTATTTAGATGTCTGATACATGTAGTGACGTTTTGAAAATTTAGACTTGTATCATCAGAAGTGTTTTTAACTTTGAAAAGTAATAAATGGAGATAAGGGCATTAAATTGGAGATTTGCTTAAAAATTTGGGTTTTTATTAAATTTAAAATATTTGATTAGAAATTTGGGTTTTTATTAAATTTAAAAGATTTGCTTAAAGATTTGAGTTTTCTTTTAATCCAAACGATTGGTGAGACATATTTTGTGAGTAATTTTTCTATTATTTTTATAAAAAATATTTTTGAGGATTTTGTATAATTTTATGTTTTCATGAGAAATTTGTATAGATTTCGTGATGAGAGATTTGATTTTGCTATACAGCTTATGTTTTTGCAAATGATCTATAATACTCGTTTTCGGGAGCGTATTGTGATAACTCGCCGCAACGCGCAGATGAATAAACCTAGTTCATTCATATTTAACCGATAAAATATAAACATATGAAATTGAATATTTATAAGGAAATTAAAATTCACTACCTTAATTAAAATACTAATTAAATCATATAAATTTTATATCATTTATTTATTTATTATTGAGCCGGGGACTCTTTCAAACCCTACTGAAAAGTGGGAATATACTGGGTAAGGTTGTTGTTATTATTTATTTATTTATTAAATTTTGAGAATATATATCAAAGAGAATGTTGAATTTACAAAAGGAGACGCATCAATGAAATATATACGAAGGATGTGTAAAGTTATCTTAAGGTTCTCAAAGCTAACCATGTGAATGCCAAAGATTTAAAGATATTATGTCTTTCATATAACTTGTAAAAATTCCAAAAGATTTGGCAATATCCATGAAATAGATATTTGTATAATTGTTTTTATGAGTCAGGGGTATTAATTGGGTTGGATTAAGAATTATTTGGTTAATTTGAACCCGGTAATCAGATTTGAAAATTTTTTATCGTCAACCCAAAACCCGATCCAACCCGAAATACTCGAGTGAGGATTCGGTTTGGATTTTGGATAAACCCGAACAATCTGAATAAACATGAATGTAAGCTAAACCGGGGAACTAGGCCCTGGGCTGATCCAAGGAAGTGAAGGAACCATATTTTATTAGTTTATTATTTTTTTATGGGTTATTGTATTTAAATACTTTCAAATTTAACTTGTTTGCCGTCAATACTCAAAAACTAACTAAATGTTTAGTGGCACTCCTAACTTTCAACATATTTTTCATTGTCAGTCTATTTAGTACTTTTTTGATGATGTGTAATAGCAAAGGGAAGTACCACCATAAACTATATTGAAAGATGAGAGTGACAATTAGCTTTTTTCTTTTTTAAAAGTATTGTATTGTCGGCTAACAGGTTTAACTTGATAGTATTTAAATCTCATAACCCTTTTTTAATTGAGTTAATAGACACCCAAAACTAAACCATATATCTAAACCTGACTAGATTATCCGAATACCTATTTTGGGCTTGGATATATCCGACTCGAACAACCCGAATTACGATTTAATTCGGTTTTTTCAAGTCCTGGTACGATTCAGGTTTTGATTTTCTTTTTGATTTTGGATTTTATGAACACTGTATTTATGACTACTACATGTTATTCATTTATTTTTTAATTTACTTTATAGTGTTCATGTTATTGTTAATTCACTTAATTGCATTTCCCCTGCTAAAAAAGAAAGAATTCTTAACTAAGAATACAAAATATGCGGTCACAAAGCGCGCATATGTTCGAATTTGTCTTACGATGTCAATATATATATTTTTTCGAATGATGCAAGTATTTTACATATAACTCATATATATTATTTTGTTGTATTGTTCGGTTTGTTCGATTTTCAAGTTATTCTTACTTCATGTATTCAGGTATGGCCGTATGGGTAAAACCAACATCTCTAATCTGTCAATTACACTAAATAAATATACATCACTACTAGAAAAAAATGTTTTTTGCAACCACAATTTGTGACGAAATAAAATGCGTAGCAAATTTGCTACGCTTTAGTGTGACACTTTTGAGTCTAGGAAAAAAATCTTAAGTTTGCTTTCAAGTTGCGACAGATTAGCGACGGAAGTTAAAAAATGAATATTCCGTCGTAAATGCATAGCAAATTTGCGACGCATTTCCGACATAAAATACATTTAATTTAGTTAATTTAATACATGTGTCGCAAATTTGTCGCAAATAATTATTTTAATAATTTTTTTATTCATATTTAATATAATTAACAATAATAATGATGTCAAATTACGCACATACTTTTTTAAATCCAATTGCGTCGCAAATGTGTTGCAGATTTCCTACACATTTTCGACAACACAAGCTCTAATTATAATTTGTGTCGCAAACGTGTCATAAATCATTATTTTAATATTTTATTCAATCATATTAATAATAATGATAATAAGGAACTCGTATATTTTTTTAAATCGTATTGCTTTGCAAATGTGTTGCAGATTTGCGACACATTTTCGACAAACATGTAATTTAATTTTGAAATGCGTCGCAAATGTGTTGCAAACACTTCATATACAAATACAATATCCAGTGAATTAATGGAGCAAATAAAGGTTGAAATTTTGTTACGAATACATTGTTTTACAACTAGATATCAATATATTCAACCTATCAAAGTTCAATTAAACTACATAATCCAAAGCATACTTACAACATATCTAACATGACAATTCGGTGTAACGTGTCGATGACCGCTTGGTAACATATGATGTGTAGTTCCAAAATGCGTCGCAATTATCAAGCGACGCATTTTGGAACTACAATGTATTCGTAACAAAATTTCTAACTTTATTTGCTCCATTAATTCACTGGATATTGTATTTGTTTAATTATTTGGTGACATTTTGATAGATACATGTTGGTTGTATGTATAGGAAGCTTTTTTTTTTAAGTAAATGTATTATGAATAGGCACATGACATTAACATATTTAAAATGAATGTCATTTTCTAAAAAAGAAATAAATCAAGACATGCATTTTTTGCGGCATTTTGCAACCACATTACTAGTTGTGGTGGTGGTGACGTGTGATGATGTGAAATATTTGTTTGGTATGCAAATGTGAAGTTGATAATTGCATAAAAGCATTTGTGACATCAACTTTTTATTGGAAACATCAAGTAATTGCAAGATGGGGAGGATGAGAGCCATGACAAGGAGAGTATGTGAAAGTTACAATATATATACAACAACGTATTATTGTGTAGATACCAAAACAATAACAAAAGACGATGACAAAAAAAACACCACATGTTATCGTTACCTTTTTTATATTTGTCGAATTTATATGACCAAACATGACACACTGTAATTGTCAGAACATAAAATGATAAACCTCTAATTATTTAGAAAGTTGTGGAAGAATCCTATTTTGCATCATATGTATGAATTATTTATATAGAACGCGTGTTGAATATAGAGCACGGTTCAAGATTTAAAAAATAAAATTTATTTGAAGAAGTATTGATACTTTAAATTTAATTATTAAATAAATAACAAACTAATAAACATATATTGCAAAGTGTCAGTAAACATGAGGGTATAGTTGTTTCTCGTCTCAATCTTGTTTATATCGCTCTTTTTCTCCCACTTTTTCACTAATCCGACATTTTATCAGTTTTGAATAAAGTATTGAACAACATAGTTAACCACCTAACATTTTATTTTCTACACATTTTATACTTTGATAGGAAAGTTGTTCAGTTTCATCGCTCTTTTCCTTCCCATTCTCCTAAGAACTTTGCTCACTTCTTTTATGACAATACGTCTACAATTGCAGCTATTTCGTAGCAGTTATTTCGTGATTGTTTTTTGTTAGGGGAAGTCGCACTATCTTGTTTATATTTCATATTTTCATTGAAAAGATAGTGAAAATTAAGAGATTTTTGAACATTTGATCTTGATATAACTTTCCTTTACCACAACCTATACATACTCATTTTTTACGAATTTCACCACTCTTAGATGTCACCTATATGCTTCCTCGTCATGATATTTCTAAACACGTTGTGCTCTCCTTCTTGTCGTATACAAAAGTTACGATCGTTTAAAAAATTAGAAAAACATGATAAAAAGTTTAAAAAAAGTGTGTATGATTAAAATATCCTTCTATTAAGTTTTTCTATACAACTTTCATCTCAACCATTAAATTATATATTTATTGGTCTTAAATCCTTCTTACACTTTTTACACAAAAATTCTATTTTACTACAACTTCACTCATGGTTGGAGAAGTCACTAGGTATTGTTAGGTCGGTCGACTGGGAGTTGCAAGTACTCGGGGAATACTCGGATATTGTATTTAATAATTATAAAATTATATTTTATAATAAGATATAATTGAAATATTATTATAATTTATTAAATTTTAATAAATTATTAAATTATTAGATTAAAAAAATTATATTTTTTTGATACTTAATTATACAATGTAATCATTAAAGATTATTAGTATTTATCAGGAGAGAGATGCGGAAAAAATTTTTTCAGATTGCACAATAACGTGACATGTGTCTCCTAAAAATATTTCTTTATTATAATAGATATGATTAAGAATAAAATATAACTCACTTTTATTGCATTAATCCAAATAAGTCTGTCAAGATCAATCTAAATATTGAATCTTTTATTCGAATATTATTTTAACATGTATAGAACACTTAATTCTTCTATGTGGATATATATGAATCGTATCATTTGTTAATTCGATCTTAAAGAGTTAGCCATAAAACTCAATCATGATCTTTCATTTGATTTATTAACTTTTTATTTATTAGAATTCAAATAAATAATTCGAATCACCTTTCTTCGATCCGTTCGTTTATGGTTATGATTATGATTAAGCAAGTTAACTATGGTTATGATTAAGCAAGTTATCAACTAAATTTAACCAAATTAAACCGATTGTTGTAAATTTATTTTTTAAATATTTCTATGTGACTGTCTATTTGCTTTTTTAAATATTTTTTGAATGTGTGTGTTTTCAAAAAAATTAGCTGTAAATCAAGTATAGAATGGGAGCAATGACGATTAATTGAATAAAATTAAATAGTATAGGTCACATGATAAGGGGTTGATTGGTTCAACCCGATTGGGTTTTTGGTTATTCGAGTCGATCGGGTTTGTTGGGTTTTTCCTTAAAAATAGTGATTCTTAACCTACCATAATGGCGTTCGGGTTAGTCGGGTTAATATTTATTTTCTATTATCTTGAGCCAATTTTAAACAGTTACAAATAAATAATGTCTCAAATATAATTCAATGTAAAATACATATATAATTTGATTAATAGATCTACTCATAATTAGTTAACGTAATTAAATATTTAGGTGAAAAGTTTATATGTTTTATATTTAATAATATATATATATAGAGAGAGCATTAATCATCCTTATTCGGGATATTTGGTTAACCTGAAACTCGACTACTTTTTAAAAATACAATCGAAACCCAACCCTATTAGCAGTTCGGGTTAAACTGTTTGACCCGAATAACTCGATTAACATTTTTAACTCGAATACCCGGCCCTATTAAGCTTATTCAGGTTCGGGCGCGAGTAGGGTTACTCGGATTCTTGTATTTTTGACACCCCTATGTGAGACTGAATCTATTAGGAGATGAGTTAGATTTCATGTTATTTTTCCTTTTTATTCACTCATTTTCACTCATTCCATATTCTTACGAGTTTCAGTTAGATTTTTGCCGTCAATATATCTCAAATTCACGAGCTTATTTATATGTTTTTCTTAATTTTTCAATAGTTTTAGTTTTAACCGAAAGCGAACCATAACCGGTGTTAACCGATCAATGGGTTATGTGTGTTTCTAAATTTACACATCTAACGCCTCATATTTGTAATTAACACTTTTGTAATTTCTTTAACACATGCGAGTTTTAAATTAAACATATAAAAGATAAAAGTATATGTTGTATATTTGATTATTTGTAATAAGTAGTAATTTGACCCGCCGCGAGTTGCGACAGTGTCGAAACGTATGGTGATTTAAATATATCTAGTTAAATGAAAACGTATTAAATTTGACTCAACGTCATAAAAATTTGGTTGAAACTTTTAAGCTTAGGAATGAAACTTAAAAGACTTGATATTGATTACATAGACATTCTAAACTCAAAGAAAGCAAAGAGGTCAAATTGACATTTTACATAAAGTTTATGAGTTAAACATAAAGTTTTGATATTGATTGTAGGGATAAACTTTATATATTGAAAATATGAGGGACTAAAATAAAAAATTAATCAATTAGAGAAACTTTAATGCAAATAAATAAAAACTAAAAATATATTTAAAAAGGGATTAAATCGTAGTAAAAAAAGTTAGAAGAAGATAAAGGTAAAAAAAATTAGAGATTAGAAGAAAAGATGAATTATTAAAAGTAATTAAAGACAATTAATAATAGTTAATATAAAAAATTTAAAATAATAATAATAATAATAAAAGCAAGTCAATTGACCACCGACGTAGCTATTTGTTAGTATATAAATAAATTAGGTTAATATCATGTGTATTACACGGGTTGAATAGAAAAAATAATATATAGTCAATAATATTATTATTTAAAGTTTATATAGTTTAATACGTAGGTAATAAAATAATAATAGTATTTATTTAAACACTAAATTTATTAAAGTTTTTTTTGAATATTTCGTTTTGAAAAACAATTATTGAATTTTTATATTTTCATAATAATTTGGATTCAAAAAAAATGTACTCTTTTAAAATTAATATATTTTTTAATGTTTTAAAAACCTTTTTTAATATAAAAATGTATAAAAATATATTTAGTATTTAATTTTATTATTATTGAATATTGATGCATTTAATAGGAGAGAGACGAGAAAATTTTTATAAAGATAGTTTAGAAAAGTGACATGTGTCACATTTTATTTTGATTAATTAGTATAGATAGATGCCATTGAAACTAAAATCACAGCTTTTGACTGATTTAAACAATTTTTTTTCAGTTTTGTATTCTGGCATACTGTTTACAAATGATAGAGGTTGTATTTGTGTTAATCATTAGTAGGAAACTGGGATAAGAAAATAAAGACCGGAATCTTTACATGTTCAAACGTGGCTGTTTAGATGAATAAATTATGATAATCAAAATGTAAAACACATGAAATTGGTTCTGAAAATAAGTTGCCAGAATTTTTTTTTTTAACAAATACTGTTAGTTTACAGTCGGGTAAAACACATCGTAATCATTTATGCAGTGACAGCAATAATTGCAAAAGGAATGAAATGGTCATTCAAGAAAGGATGAATGCGATGTCAATGAGCATAAAGATACAAAACTAGACGGCAAAATTTAACTCTAAATAATTCAAAGAATCATAACGTCCCTCAACAACTAGTTTTATACCCGTTTGGTAGCCGGATACAATGTTATAATCGAATCAATTTAGTAAAATTTATTTACAAAAATTAAAATTGTTTTCATCATTACTTCCTAAATTGAATTGACAAGGCTAATATTTATTCTCAATCATTTTAAAAGGCCTGAATTTTCTCTGAAGGTAGTTGAATTAACCAGGAACTATGTATGTATAGTTTTATTTTTTTGAACGGCAAATTTTTTCATCTTTGTCCGCTATAGGACTAGAACCTTTAAACTACTTTAGGGATGACACCTTAACATACTTTGGTACTATTAAAACAAATGTCTTTGGTATATATGTAGAGTTGTATATTCTTTTGTAATTTCTTGAATTATACTTAAGCACGTGCCGTTAAATGAAGTAAACGTTTGGTTCCATTTATGTTCACACTATGCCCTTACTTTATAGTCAGCAGTTTTATATAAATCTAGAAAGTTTGAAGTATCATTATGCTTAGTTAATTGCTTGTTGATTAAGTGTAAAATTTCTTGTACATGTATTGTTCAAGTTTAGCAACCCGATCATACATTACATTAGCGACTAGTCTTTCTAGTGAGAAAATTGTTAACAACTTTTACCTGTCATTATATGCATGATGGTAAAAGTTGTTAACAAGAGCCTTACCAAAAAGAAACGTCGTCTGCAGAATCTATGAATTATTCACTAGAGAAATAAGGGAATCATGAGGATTGTTTGAGAATAAAGGGGGAAATGGCATCGTGAAAAGGATAGCTTTTTGATGCGAGAACTTCAAAGGAAGGGTTAGGATTGTGTGAGGGTTGTTTAAGGCAGGTGAAGGGTTGGTTGTTGACTTCTTGGGGAGGGTTACAACGAAGTAAATTTGAGAGAGGCTAAGAGATATATGGTACATTGGTGGCAGGGGCAGAACTTAATAGACCTCTTTTTTCGTCCGTATTGTTAATTTTTCGGCCAAAATGTTATTTTTAATTAAAAATCGCAGTTTCGCCCCCTTGCTTCTAAAAGTTAACATGTATTATGAGTTTCAAAAATTTTCGTCCCCTCTCACTTTGCCCAAGCTCCGCCACTGATTGGTGGCAACTAATGATGATGAAATTAAGGGTGATTTATGCTCATCAAGGAAGGTTCATATTCATCAAGGGGAAGTGACAAGGTTCGAGTGGAAAATGATTCAAGTGGGTGCAACATTGGGGAATTATCGGTATACCAAGTCACTTGTATCAAAACGTAGCAAAACAGGTGTCAGGTCAATAACGGTTATTACATGTTCAAATTTGGATAAGTGTGAGTCAGGATGAGTTTTAAGCAAAACTAATTTGGGTCCAAAATAGTCGTTTTTTTTTATAAAAAAAACATCAATGTAGTTGAAGATGAAATGAGTTATAATGAAAAAAATAGTATATTTGAATAACCTTTAGTGAGTTTCTTACTAAATATATTATTGATAATTATTATATGTTTGAATCGATTCTATTTATATAGTTTTTAGGTTACTCATCTTGCTCGTATTGTCTTAAGATGTTACACATCTTAACGTTATTATGTTATGATGCTACTCATTTTAATTCAAAATATAATAAGTGTTTATACAAACCAACTCATTTATCTTTATTCTTAATTGTTTATGTTCATTGCCAACATATGATATGATGCAGGGTGGGAAGACTAATTAACACAAAATATCATTGACAATGTAATTAATATTAAAATTCTTTGAAATAAAATACCGATTTAACTTAAATCATGTATTTTTTAAAAACAAATGTTTATTCCAAAAAGCTTGTTTTAGTGGAATGTACAATGGTCCATTGAGACCATAATGTCCATGAAATGGGCTCCATTGGATGACCTCATATACATTTTCTTGAAATTGAAACAAAATACTCCACTAGGTTTCCTACCTATAAGGCTATAAATACCACTTCACGTAACAACTCCTTAATCCGCTCATCCCGTATAAAATTATAAAAAAAAGTTTATTAATCCCACAATTTTCTATTTACAACAAAAATAACCATTTTTATCATGACTCTACAAACGGCTTCTTCTATTGCTCCCTCGTCGATGGTGATCGTCCACCGGTCACCGTGGCACTCGCCGGTGCCGTATCTCTTCGGTGGTCTTGCTGCCATGCTCAGCCTCATTGCTTTTGCTCTCTTGATCCTTGCCTGCTCGTACTCCAAGCACGCCGCTGGCCATGAGACCGGCGCCGACGATGAAACAGACCTTGAGGCCGGAAACTCAAAACCCGACAACCATGACAAGGAATTACCCCCGGTTTTCGAAGAGAAGTATCTTGTAATCATGGCCGGAGATGCAAACCCGACGTTTCTGGCAACACCGGTTTCGAGCCGAGCGTCGTCGTTTGGTAGTTGTAGTTGCCGGAGCAATTCAACGGAGAAATCCTCGACGTCGGAGGAAGAAACGATGGAGCAGTGATCATGTTCAAGCTAGTAAGAAGCAAGCGGCTGACTATGAAACAAAAGATCAACTTCCTTGATTGTTATACATGATGCTATTGGTTAGCAGTTTTTACCTGATCATATTGGTTAGCAGGTCTTACGAGTCGTGATCATGTTGTTTAGTCGTATTTTACCTGTTTCTATTGGTTAGCAGAGTTACGTGATCATCACCTTAAGTTGTGTGTTGATGAGTGCCGATAGTTATGATTTAGAAATTAAAGAGGACTTTTGTAGGTGATCATATATAGGAAATTATCTCCTTTGTTGTTAAGTTTACAATAATTTTCAGTTTTAACAAAGGGGAATGTACATAAAAGAATTTGAGAACGAAAAAGAAGCATTTCTCATCTCCGTTGACTGTTGCAACAGGTCAAACCAAATATATATTGGTTATACTTTTATGTTTTTAACGATGTAGTTAATTATAACCAATGAGACAGTGCCTTAATGGTATCCTATTATTCTTTTAAATAGGGGTATTGGGTTCAAAACCCTCACGCAGCGAAATAGGGGTCTGAGGGGTCTGGAGGTTTTCCCATTGGGGTTTCTTCCTGGGGTGGTTGTGGTGACTTATGGTTCAAGTAATAAACCTAGATGACATGACCTGGAAACAATTGGCTCACACGATTTAAACATCCACCGTGCGCCCGCGCCGTTCAAAAAAAAGTTAATTATCGAAAAGAAACATATTTAATTTGACACTACTATGTATTATATATCGAGTTCCATCACTTTTTGTAATGATTGTTATTTTTTTTATAGATTAATAAATATAAGATTTGTTAAAAACTACCATATTCATGAATATAAAGTGTGTCGGTTTTAATTTCCATCCAAAGAGAAATTAAACATGTATCAATCCCGTTATTAAACATGGTTTATTACATTGTATTTAATAAACCAGAAACGAGACCATAATCTCTCTTAAATAAGGGTAGACAGATTAAAAGTTTATTAATATTTTTAAGCTTTAGCAAACGCAACAAATTAATTATAAACGCGCGTTCCAAAACATATTATTTAATAACCCTCTAAATGCTAGCCATAGGATATTTTAGCGAAATAATCTTACAAAAAAATACACAAAAGAAAGAAAAGAAAAGAAAAGATATACAAAAAATAAATTTAAAAAAATGAAATGTTAATGTTTTATTAACAAATTTCTATATAAATCATATGACAATTTATTTAAATAATTTTAGGAGTAACTGAGTATGTGTTTATTTAAGTTTTAAAATAGATAGTTTCTTTATAAGTTTTAGTAATTTTAGAATAACACTCGATTTATGCCGATTGGTTTGTTTTTTTTTTTTAAATTGCTTTCCGACATAGAACGCACTAATATTTTTTTTATTTGTTTATTATAACAATCAGACTCTACGTTCCATCAACCATAAGATATGATTCATAAAAAAGATTAAATGAAACAACTTAATATCCAAATAAAAAATTAAAATATCAATTAACTATTCCCTTAGATTAAATTATAATAAAAACATATCAATCTTTAACTTATCCCCTATAAATTCCATGACATGAAACCACTCATCTCCCCCAAAAACAACTGTAATCATCTCCAATTATTCACTTTTAAACAAAAGCACAAGACTCCATCATGAAAGCAACCGCCGTCGTGGCTCCGTCGTCCCCGGAGACCTTCCGACTGTCACCATGGCACACACCGGTGCCGTACTTCTTCGGAGGCCTCTCTGTATTGTTGGGTCTCATTGCTTTTGCATTGTTAATCTTGGCGTGCTCATACGGGAATCTTTCCGACGACATCGAGAACGGTGGCGATGACGCTCGAGACCTCGAGACCGGAGATTCAAAACCTGATAATCACGATGAAATCGTAGTTTTTGAAGAGAAGTATGTTGTGATCATGGCCGGAAAAGCAACGCCGAGTTTTTTGGCAATCCCGGTTTCGAGTGGGGTGCCTTCGTTTGGAAGGTGTAGTTGCAGTTGCCGGAGCAACTCGACGGATGAATCGTCGACGTCGGAGGAGAAAGAGAAAGGGAGGAGAAACGATCTTGTAGAAGTAAGAAGCACGGCTAATCATGAGACACAACATCAACTTCCTTGAATGTTTTCACGTTATCTCATGAGTTTACTTAATTGGTTTTTTTATTTAAAAAAAAAAAACTTCCTTGAGTGTTACAAAAGATTAAACGTTGGGCCTAATTAACTTTGGCTTACACTATATATCACAAGGAAAATGATGAAATCAATGTGACTAAATGTGATAAAAAGTTGCAAATTTATTTATCAAATTAGTATAACTTGTGAAACTTTGTAAATGTAGTGAATTAGATTTGTAAATGTTGTATTTTAAAATTGTTCACCGAGGTGTTGGTTGCAATGTAGATAAATTGAGAGATTTAGGTGGTCATCCTATAGTAGGACCCTACCACTTTTATTATTATTATTATTATTTTATTTTATTTTTTTAACTTTGTATTAGTTTAAGTAATGGAAATGCATAGTCCCGTACATTACTTAGAAAATAAATTTTAATTTCAAATTGGAAAGATAATTATGAACACAAGTTTTCAATTAAGCAAAATATTGATTATTGATAGGGATGGTTTTCATGTTTATCACTAGGCTACCATGGTCCATGCATTTAATTTTAGCTTTGCAAGGAAAAATAGTTTGAATGTAATTCACAAATAGATAAAGATTGAGAATGTTTATTAAGTATGTTAGATTTATTCTTTTATATAATAGAGGTTAAAAAGATTTTAGGATTGGTTTTAATTAGTATGGGTAAGGAAGTGAGTAATGCAATGTTCATGTAACCTGTTTGAGTTTCAAAACAATGAAAATACGTGATAATTGGGATACTCGCACCCCTTGTACTTACATCCAGATTAATTTTATCATAACTTTCAATACATAAAAGATCGAGTTATGAGACTCTTAAATTCAATACATGTAAGACGATGCTTCATAGTAAAAATTTCATGGTTAGTAATTTTAATAATTATAAAATATCTCATGTTCAATCCCTAGTTGATCGAAGCAATTTTCTTTGTAGGCAAACAACTCAGTTGCTTGCGATCATGCTTTACATGTTCCTCTCGGTTAATTAGTTGGATATTGTGGGAGACCTGAGGGTTTATCATGCAAGTGGGTTATATGGTTATCCAAAAAATTATAAATAGTCAAATTCAAAGCTTACGATGGTAGGTTTAGAACACCGTTGGTCACATATCACGATCTTTTTAGGCATTTTATGTGAAGGATAGATGATGGTATCGTTTAATGGATTAATTCTGTCGTCACGCGTCATGCTTGCAAAAAATCATTCTTGGTTCAAGATATTTGATCCTTAATTCGTATGTGAACTGATCCAACTTTAGAGATATTTGATGAAATGTTTGCAGATTAAATTGCATTTGTTTTTGAATTTTGATCTTTTGAGTGTGATTCTAGAGAACCTAGAAGTTGACACGAATAATTAAACAAAAAGATAAAGATAAAAATGACATAATTACAGACAAACGGTTCATCTGATTGCTCCTTCAAAAATAGTTGCCTGCTATATGAGTATTGCGTAACTGGTAAATTGTAACACCCGAAAATTTAGCAGCTTAATGATAAACGTGCGGGATTTCGGTAACTATTTATGTTCGAAGAATTTCGTTATCAAAGAAATAAGCACGTTTGATCGTGCTTGAAATCCACATTAAATTGATAAACGAAATTATTACAGGGTGATAGTGCGCGAGAAATGGTGAACGTGGCGAAAACCGTGCGCGAAACGAAGTTACGGATTGTCCGGAATCGCGAAACGAAGTTAAAAATCGAAAAACAGACGAAAATCACCTGGGACGGTACGCCTCGGGCCACGCACTGACATGGGGCGGTACGCCCGGGACCGCGAAAAATTTCTGGCCGCCATATGCCCATGCGGTACGCCCCAGACCACCGTCTGGGGTGGGGCGATGCGCCTGACGTCACCCAATCGCAACTTGGGCTTAAAAAGTCAGTTTTTTGTCTGGAATCTCATTTTCTATCTTATCTTCGACGATTTCGACTTCATACACACAAAATCAGTATCCAATCCATCAAAACATCAATTTTGAAGGCTTCTCAAGGTTTAGATCGAACCAGGGAACGTTTCTGCAAGCCCGGATCGTCTTTTTAACCGCAGAACTCCGTCGAATTAGGTAATGGTTCATTCTAACCTTCTAGATTGATTATGATTGATTAAATCTTGTTTCTAAACATGATGATATAGTTAGGGTTGTTGATTATTGCCTAGATGATGGCTAGGATTGATTAAAAATGAAGAACTCGAACTGTTAACGGTTAAATCCTTGTTTTGAGCCGTTGTAATGGCCGGTTTGCATGGAATCAAAACAATGGTTATAGTGGGTTTAAACCATTTGATTATGACAAGGTAGGTGATTAGTTTGATTAATGTTTGGACACGCAAGGTTAATTCTAAGTGTTTTAAACTAATCACAATCATTAACATACTCACTGGAACGAGTATCTGATGTTTATAATAACAGGCAGATTAGTATGTTAAACATGGTTGTTAAACCTATTCTAATGCTAAATTGTGATATTCCATGATATTTGGGTAATCAATAACAATGATTGATCATTTCTAAGCCATTAATCTGTCTAGGAAATGTTTTAGCATTATGATCAACAACATTAACTATTTGATTAATGAGAGATTATTCTGACTAATCAAGTGTGTCATCAACCTAATATCGGTTTGATGACTATTAAGGCAATGTCTTTGACATTGGAAGTTCAGAAGATTTAATCAGCATGTTAAAACGTATATAACATATTATACGTGAACCAATGCAGGACTATACCATTAGCATCAGTTGTGAGTGATCTCGCTACTGTGAGACATCAAGTGAGTTCTAGACGCCTTGTTTTTATGTTTAATGTTTTGGGCTGGCATACATGCTTAACGTTATGTTCATGATGTTATGTGCTTAAGATGACGATAAATGAATAATGATATGCCATGACTATGTGTGCGTGTTAAGGTGTTAATATGATTTGTACATGATGATATGCTAAGTATGATGTGTTCATATTAGTAAGACATGATGATGAGAGGTATGATAACACGCTATGAGGATAATTACAGATGTTAAGCTATGATGAAATCCTAAGCTGCTAGGATAAAGGTATGATGTGGGATACGAGGAATAGGTTCTATTGTAACATGTAAGTGATGATATGATGATAAAGATGCTAGCATGAGATGTTATGATATGATATGTGCCATTGCTGCTAGGGCAGAATGCTATGATGATAAGATGCTAGTATGAAAAGTTCATGAATGCCAGAATGTATGATCTGATGATATGATGATAGCATGATATATATTCATTGCTAGGATGTTATGATAGTATGATGAAATGATACTGGCATGTCATAATATGATGATTCCTAAGATATTAGGACAACGTGATGATGTCATGATGATAAGAGACTAGCATGTAATGTTATGATGTTATGATGAATACGATGAATGATCATATGATGCTAGTGTGTCGTGAATGGTGAAGGAATGATGTTCCTATACGCGTTATAGGAAGATGAATGAATGATAGTCAACCATGACTATAACTAGGTATGAGAGTCAACCATGACTATAACTGAGTATGAGAGTCAACCATGACTATAACTGGGTATGATAGTCAACCACGATTATAACTGGGAGAGTATGGTAGCTCCAGTACTCGTTACTGGGAAAGTATGGTAGCTCCAGTACGTTACTGGGAAAGTATGGTAGCTCCAGTACTGGTTACTGGGAAAGTATGGTAGCTCCAGTACTCGTTACTGGGAAAGTATGGTAGCTCTAGTACTCGTTACTGGGTAAGTATGGTAGCTCGAGTACTCGTTACTGTGAAAGTATGGTAGCTCCAGTACTCGTTACTGGGTAAGTATGGTAGCTCCAGTACTTGTTACTGGGTAAGTATGGTAGCTCCAGTACTTGTTACTGGGTAAGTATGGTAGCTCCAGTACTCGTTACTGGGAAAGTATGGTAGCTCCAGTACTCGTTACTGGGAAAGTATGGTAGCTCCAGTACTTGTTACTGGGTAAGTATGGTAGCTCCAGTACTCGTTACTGGGAAAGTATGGTAGCTCCAGTACTCGTTACTGGGTAAGTATGGTAGCTCCAGTACTTGTTACTGGTAAGTATGGTAGCTCCAGTACTTGTTACTAGGTAAGTATGGAGTCTTATGCCGGTATAAGCCCATTGTTAAAGACAGTGGATATGATGAGGACAACGGTTTTGATGATGTAAATGAATGTGTGTTATGATTAAGTATATGTGAGGTATGAATGATTTATGTAAAGAAGTTTTGTACCGTTATGAGCTGTCAACTCCGGTTGATAGTTAAAGAAATCTTATGCATGCATGAGTTATCAGCCGCGGGTTGATAGTTATAGAGTCTTGTGCCGCACAAGCTTGTTTGACTTTAGGTCAGCAGTTGACGGTGAAATTCCTTCACCGTATGATTGATGTAATGATGTCACGTATGTTATGTATATGAAATGTGTTATGTTCAAGGTGATTGAGACTGTTGACTTCGGTCATCAGTGAATGGTATGTTATGTAATGATGTTTTATGTTAAGTATATTTTAACTTAACAAAACGTTTATGATGCTTTACGAAAACTAGAACTCACCAGCGTAAGCTGACTTGATTTAGCATGTATGTCAGGTTAAGCTTTGGTCAGAGAAGGTATGGAGCTCAGGCATTCAGATAAAAAGAGTCCGATGGCATTGACAATCAATTATGTTTTAATTAAGACATTATTCCATGTTTGACAAACTATGTTTTAAATTCCGCTGCTATCTATGAAAGTTTTTAGCTTAAGAGCTATGTGTTATGACGAAACCAACCCCGTGGGGTCGTCAGGAATGGGGCCTCACATAAATGATATTAACAAATCGTCAAATTGGGTATTGCTTCTAGGCACAAAAGTGGCCTCTTGATCATGTCTACACTAGTTAATTCCTTCAATGGATAAAATTATAAATAAAATAGCCGTATTATAGACAATTTTCCTTTGATAATACGGGTGTATCTAATAAATAATCAATTTTATTATATAGAAAAACTCTTAAAACAGTATAAAAAATGTACGTAGTTGATATTAATAAATATAACAATAGAGATAAAGAACGGATCCTAAGGTTAAACTAAATGTATCACATAATAGACATGGTTGGTTTGTCATTGTCATATTTTCTATTTACTTTTGATTTTGTATTCAATTTTATCATATTAAACACCTCGACCTTAATTTAAGGTCAAATACAAAACGTTTCGCCTGATATACGTAATGATTAACCTACGCTTTGATCAAACTAATTGTGTTCAATATTAACGCGGTAAAACCTTCAAGGAAATTGTGTGATTGTTAAAATAAATGAGACGACTTCTAGCTATCAAGTTCAATTCACACTTAGGTCGTTTTTCCTTAGAGGTTACCGATTCGGTTGTTTATGGTCATACTTTACCTATTATTAACAGTTAGTCAGATATTAGGAGGTTTCGAGGTTTATCACATAAGTAGGTTCCTATAGTTATAAAAAAAAACAGATTATTGGTGTAAAAATTTCATATTTATATAAAAATTGGTAACTGTCATGCAAGGGAGAATGTGTCCATTTTGTTTACTTCTTCCGGGATTTTATTCCGGCTAGCTCATCTATTTTCTTAAACTCAAATAATGATTATACAATTTAATATCTTTTTTTTTTTGTAAAAAAAAACTATACCATAAAATAAGATTCATAAATATGAGTCCTGATATTATATTTATTAGAAAAAATATATCATTTTTAAAAAGATATAATACGTATTATAATATAGCACAAACACGACACGATGGGTGTAACAAATTTATACAGAAGTGCTAGATTAGATTTGATTAAACATGAAGAAAGTGCAAATATACATATATTTTTAGAAAATAAAAAAAAAAGGCAAACTAAAAAAGTAATAGAAAAATCAAAAAGACAAATGCAATTGGTAACACGCATCTCAATTTCATTTTAGCCAACTCAAAAAAGTAAAGTAAAAATGACGTCATATATTCCAATTAAATGAAAACAAAAAAACCCAACAATTATTATTGTATATAAATACACCCCTTTCTAAATCCTAATCCACTCTAAACATAACGTCTTCAATCCTTTCTCTTTCATCACTAATCCAACAGTTAAACAAACTAATCATGACTACTCAACCAAATTTTTCATCATCTCCGTCGTCGGCATCTTCGTCGGTTGCCGTACAGCAACGATCACCGTGGCACTCGCCGGTGCCGTACCTGTTCGGAGGCCTTGCTGCCATGCTGGGTCTCATTGCTTTTGCTCTATTGATCCTCGCTTGCTCATACTGGAAGATGTCTGCCTCAGGCGACGGAGACCTTGAGTCCGGCAACGGTGCCGGAGATGGAGACTCTAAACCCGTTGATCACAAAGAGCCCCCGGTTTTCGAGGAGAAGTATCTGGTTATAATGGCCGGAGATGCAAAACCGACGTTTTTAGCGACACCAGTTTCGAGCCGAGCGTCGTCTTTTGGTAGCTGTAGTTGCCGGAGCACCTCTACGGTGTCGACGGACACATCGTCGTTGCCGGAGGAGGAAAAGCAGGGGAGTAGTGATCAGGTACAAGTGAGGAGTGCACGCAACGAAGGGACTGCAGACCGCCTCCCTTAGCATTTTTTTTACGATTTTTTTTATTCCGATTGCGGATTTATAGGACACAGAGCGTTGGTGGATAATCACAGAGCACCGTCTTTATGATTTTGTGAAGGAGATGAAATTATTCCATTTTCTCAGCGTATTGTAATTTTGGCACATATAATTTACGACTGAACCTCACATATATTATGTTTCGGTTGGATAACGGTAGTGCTGCCAATTTCAAATACGAACATACTAACACGACAACAAGTGAAATGATTTTAACATGTTTTGTGTTTATTCTTAACATGTGTCGTGTCTAAAACAGATCGACACGTTAAAACCTATTTATTTTTGTGTCAGGTAAAAACCCGTTAAAAAATGTTAAGACTCGGTGTGATCCATTAAGACATTTTAAGGCTCAGTAATACCAGTTTATAATTTAAAATTTAATATAAATATTATAAAAATAGGTGGGTAACCGATTATGTTTTAAAAATTTCTAATTTTCTAACCCTATTTTCCTAACGAGTTTCTTAAATGTTCTCTAACAGGTCTTTAACATATTCTTTCAATGATCATTTATAATGTTAATTGTTAATAGATTCCTTCACAGGTAATTTCGTGTTTACGAGTTTTAAACGGGTCGTGTTTATGTTTAAAAAACAAACACGATAAGTTTTTTGTATCGTGTAGGTGTCTACCTATTTCTTGTTTCGTGTGTTGAGGTGTTGTATCTTAATGGGTTGCATCTCACCTATTATAACATCCCTAGATAACAGGGACGGTTTTTGATAATAGTTTTCCTTATTTGCTTCTACGAATAAATAGATAAACTAAATAGCATTTCTACAAATGGTACCAAGCTAATCTTAATTTATAAAATAAGTTCGAAATTTAAGTCTTATAATTAGGGCCGTCTTAATGGATTTAACTGTCACACCCTCACCTCTCGTCACCTGAGATGATGCCATTCGTCGTTATGAGAAGATTGCGGAAGCATAGTTGTGATGTCTCAGAGATGAGGTGTGACTTACTTGATCCGGTATCACAACACACAGATTAACTTAAAATAAATACATTACAATGTTCGTAGTTACAACCAACATTTACAGTATATAAACTAAGTTTATTACATTATCTGATTTATTTAATTACAAGTGTTTGAAGTGCATCCTCACCGTGGTCACTGTCTCGCTGCAAAAATGTTTGAGTTTGAAAAGTCAGCACAAAGCTGGTGAGATCGTAAAGTTCCAGTTCAACAGTATGATATGATATGTAAGTTCTCAAAATGTTCAGTTCAAGATAACCATGGGACCCATATCTAGTTCCTTTCAGACAGTTCTCGTTCTATAAGATACTACCCGTCGGTAACCTCTTAATGCCTCATTGTCTTAATGTCTATCACCATATTAAGAAGTTCTAAAAACATGTAACAAACATTCACAGCAAGGGGAGTTACAGCTCCTAGCAAATGGGTTGTCAGCCGATAATACTATCATTGTTCCCTGTTCAGCCCCACATGGATTAACTAGATACAGTTTATAAAATGAGGACTTTAAAGTTCTGTGATAGCGTTCTGTTCTCCAGGAAAAATCCCATGAAATCCACAAGTTCTCAAATAATCACATGAAATCACGCAGATAACAGTGATATATATATCATATATTCAAGAAAAAGTTCCACAGTAATACATCGATGTTTATAAAACATTAAATTAAAAGGGGTTGTACGAAACTCACCTGATACATCACTGGTAGCAGAATATTACACAAGCTGATAATAATAGGATGATTCTGCATTAGTTTATGTTTGATTAGTTATTTATGTTTTAACTTATTGATTAGATCTTTCTGAACGTTCAATGTCAAGGACATTGCCTTGAAAGTCATCAAACCGATATCAGGTTTTTAATTAATTATTTTAGTGTCATATCATACAATGTATGATAATGTAGGAACCTATACTAATTCAGGTTCCTAATACAAAGTTGATGATACGTTAAATCAATCAGAATAATCTCATATTAACCAAATAGTTAATGTTGTTGACTATGGTGCTGAAACAGTTTCTAGATGAATTTATGGCTTAAGAATGATCAATCCATGTTATTGAATACCCAAATATCATGAAATATCACAATGTGACGTTAGAATAGGTTTCATAGCCATGTTTAACATACTAATCTGACTGTTATCATAAACATCAGATAATCATTCCAATGAGTATATTAATGATTGTGATTAGTTAGAAACACTTGGATTTAACCTTGTATTTCAAAGATTAATCAAATTAATCATCTACATTGTCACAATCAATTAGTTTAAATCATTATAACCATAGTTATGATTTCATGAAAATCGGGCATTACAACGGATCAAAACAAGGATTTACCAATTAAAACATCAAGTTCTTTGTTTATAATAAATCCTAGCTATCATCTAGGCAATAATCAACAACCCTAACTATATCATTACGTTCAAAATCAAGATCTAATCAACCATTATCAAGCTACAATGTTATATGAACTGTTACCTAATCAGACGGATTTCTGAACTGTACGTTCACCATTTCTCGCATACTATCAACCTATAATAATTACAATAGCTAAATCAACGTGGATTTCTAGCACGACCAAATGTGCTCACGTCATTAACGACATAATTCTTAAATGCAATTGTCAATTAACGGTTTCAGACACCGCGATTAATGTAATTATAAAACGTGAAAACGACTTGTTTAACACTTGTATGGTGATTTAAGTGTTGGATCGGGTTGCTTAATCTAAACAACACTTCACAAGTATTTCTTAAGCAATCTAACAGATGCGGAATGTTCTGTTAGAATAATCTCACAAGCACTCAAAATGACAAAGTAATAATCCTTGAATACTAATAGAAACACACGAATAATTTCAAGCTCAAGGATATATTTCTCTCAAAGTCAGAAGTGTTTAAGCACATATACAATGGGAGGTTATAAGCACATATCCTTGATTGTTTCCTTTTAGTTTGCTGACCCTTTTTGATCTTGATCACTGAAGAGATTGGCATGTTATCCATTGATGGACTTGATGGAGAAGATATTTGTTCTTCCTTAGGGTTTAGGGGGAACATATTGGGAAACATGGCTTTGGTAGATTCCCCACACATAACTTCTTCTCCCTCTCTGATTCCTGCACCAGAGAGGGGAAATTCTATTCTTGCTCCTCCCCCTAAACCTAAGCCTCTCATTAGGCTTTCCTTTCTTGCCCTTATCTGTTCAATTGAAGGTAACTCACCTCTGACAACTTTGGCTTTTATATCTCTGATATGCATATCCATGGTTGAGTTTTTCATTGGGCCTAGCTGCCGAGCATGGAATCCATACTCCAGAAGAAAAGCTTTGCACGTGTCTCTGTAAGCCTTGTTCTTCTGAGTCTTTGTTGTAGCAATCTAGACTTTGGATGCAGCAGCTTCCTGTTCCTGCTGCTGCATTTTGTCCAGCTCGGCAGCCATTCTAGGTACCGACCAGTTAAAGACTTCATCAAAGTCATACCCTCTCTCTTCGAGCAAAGCGGAGAGTCTAGCTCGCTCTTCATCTAGAGAGGTATTTGGTCGGCCCTTAATATTCTTTGGTCTTCTCTCCTCCAGTTGTGCTTCCTCCTCTGGGGTTAGCTTCCTTTTTCCTTTGTCATCAACTGTTACATTTATCCCAGAGGAGATTTCTCCTGTAGCCTCACCAATTGGTTCATCGGCAGATAGCTCCTCTATGGAGGAGTCATCAATAATGACTGGGCCTTTGGAAACAGCTGCAGCTTCGGAGTTAACCTGAGCATTCACTGTCTCCTCCAGTTGACCAATCACCTTGGATGATTCCTTATTAGTTTCCACAAAGGGCTCAGGAGAGGAGGAGAGGTCTTCAGCAGCTTCTGTCCCAGAAGGGGACACAGGTTCCATTGATATTTGTTCTTCTTGTGTAGCTTCTTCCATGGAAACCTGGGCTGCAGTCTCAGAAGGAGACTTAGTCCCAGAAGGGGACTGAGGTTCCAAAGAGACATTTGATTTTTGCTGTTCAGTCTCTTTGACAACCTCCCTTGTTTCCTCAGAAGAAGAAGAAGAGGAAGTAGAAGAAGAATCTTGAAAATAAGTACCCAAGAAGTCATCCCATTCAGCAGTCAAAGTGACTATGGATGGAGTAACTTCCTGTGCACCCTCCTCTTCTCTTGCTTCTGATCCTGACCCTGCAGTTGGTACATTCTCCCCCTTTTTGGTAGCATCAGAGGAGGTGAAAGTGGAAGTAGCAGGATCAGGATGAAAAGGATGTAGAATAACAGGTGGACGCCTCCTGAGATCCAGAATGGTTGCTTCTTTGTTCTGGATCTCAAGCCGCAGGGTAGCCACCTCAGCTTCTAACTGAGCTACCCTGGCTTGGAGGGAAGTGATTGTAGCCGTCAATTCCTGTGTGGTTGTGCCCTCTTCTACCGGAGTAGAGTCATGGGGCGATGGAGTACTGAGCCGAGCTCCTGCACCTCCACCACCAGATGTGGTTTCTTGGCACCCTGGATTCCCTTCATTGAGAAGAACCTCAAAGAAGTCCTCCCCAACATAGGTTGCCGCAGGTGAGGTCTTAGTGCCTGTACCACTGTCCTGTGGATCTTGATTAAGATCAACAGTAGTGGCAGCCTCACCTGCATTGACCCCTTCAAAACTACTGGGGCCAACCTCTGATATGATAGGCTCTGGGTCAGGAAACCTTGCCTGTAACTGTGTCACCACTCTCATTAAAGTTTGGGTAGTGGGAGAGAGTGGTTCCTCCACAGGTACGGCAGAGGTTCCAAGAGCCGGGGTAATAGTATGGGAGGGGGGCATATCTGGGTGATAAGAACCTGGAGACCTGGGAGACAGTCTCTGATCTAAGGGAGTTGCTTCATGAGAAGCAGACTCAACTATGGGTGTATCCCTTTGAATATTCTCAGTTATGTGTTGTGACATAAGCTGAGGGCTTGCAGGCTGGTTAAGGGCAGCCACAGGTTCCAAAGGAAGAACCTGTGGACAAACAAGGGGTGTGGCTTTCACCTTAGGTAGAACTGTGCCCTGAGCAGTCCTTTTAACCTTTTTCTTTGTGAGTTCAGTAGAAGGAGCCTGAACAACTGTAGAGAGTTGCACAGGGTTTCGTTTGCGTTTGTAAGTGATGTGGATGGGGTGAGAAACAAAAGTGGAAGGTGTGGGTTCAGCATCTGTGGGGTTAACAGAGCTGTCACCTTCTGAAGTATGAGACACCATAGTGGGAAGAAGGGGAGTGAAGTTCCCAGAGAACTGGGCACCCTTCTTCTTAAGTTGTACAAAAACCTTGGACGAAACCAAGGGCATTTTATATGTATTCCCAGTTAGAGAGAGGAAGGTGCCCAATTCCTCATTGAAAATCTGTTGCAAAAACCTGGGAAACATACAAAATTTCTTTGGTGACGAAATATTGTCAACCAAATTATTGAAAATAAAAGCAGAAAAATTAAACAGTTTGTTAGAGATCAAACCATGAATAGCCGAAGCTAAGTCAGATGGTATTTGATCCCAACCACCAGTTTTATTGGAAAGACAGTGTAGGAACAAATGTATGAGGTACTTGTAATTGTAGGACACTCTACCCTTCAAATAGGTTGTTGAAGGGAGAGGACCTTCGTACCCCATCGACTGAAATGTCGATGCTACCTCATCCTTTGTGAATGAGACCTTTCCACCGGCATCATGTAGTTTGAGATGCCGACAAATGGTCTCCACAGAAATAGCAATAGGATGAGCATCAATGGTGGCAACAAGAGACTGACCATTGGGAGACGAAGAAACAGAACAAGATGCCCAAAACTGTTGGTGATGAGATTCATACACCAAGGGCTGAACGGTTAGTGCAAAGAAATACCTGCTCCTTTGAAGAAAGGAGATTATTGGGGCGAAGTCAGCATCATGTTCCGCTGATAACTCCGCTGGTACGTTGTGAGCAGGTTTGAAAGCAAGAAGAGCCATGGCAGTTGGTGATTTTAGGGCACGATTTGGGAGATCAAAGAAAAGAAGAGTTCAAAGTGAAACAGTTTGTGAGAATTTGAAAGAGCGGGAGACCTTTATATACCTTCGGATTTCAGCATTAAATATAGAAACACATTTAATTTTGAAATCCGGATGTCAGAAAAAGGTCTTCCGATGACAGCTGGTTTTATAATAAATGTAGGAATTTTCATTAAGTTCAGAATTGCTTCCGAAGATGTGGCTTTCGGAAGGAGTGAATTAGACCAAAAAGTTTTCGGAGAAGTTTTACTTCCGAAGAATAAAATTTATACTATCGGAAGCACTGCTTCTGAAGATCAGAAGCAATAATTTAGAGGTATAAATTTAATACATCGGAAGCAAGTGCTTCTGAAATGTTAGATAATTCATCAGGTAGAATGTTCTTCGGAAGACACCTTCTTCTGAAGAGTACCTTGAGAAGCCTATGCTTCCGAAGATAATGTATCGGAAGAGTATTACCTCAGAAGGTAATTTAGCTTCTGAAGTGTGAGATCTTCCGACTCAGGAAGAAATAATGCTTCCGAAGACTTAACCTATCTTCTGTTGAGTAGTTACTCATCGGAAGATAATTTAAGTTTATCTTCCGAAGGATAATATATTCCTTTTCAATTAATTCATTCAAAGTTAATCATCCCAATAGATGTTATTAAGTACCTGAATCTTCCTTCATCAAATGCCTTGGTGAAGAGATCTGCCAAATTATGTTCTGAATCAACTTTGACCAAATGAATCAACTTCTTTTATGCACAGTCTCTGATGAAATGGTATCTGATGTCAATGTGCTTGGTCTTGGAATGCTTGACAGGATTATTGGTGATGGAGATTGCACTGTAATTGTCTATCTGAATAGGAGTATTGAACAGATCTACTCCATAATCCTTAATCTGATTCTGAATCCAGATGACTTGTGCACAGCAGCTAGAAGCAGCTATGTATTCAGCCTCTGCAGTAGAAGTAGAAACACATGACTGTTTCTTGCATTGCCAAGACACAATTCTGGATCCAAGAAATTGGCATCCTCCTGATGTGGATTTCTTGCTGATGTTGCACCCTCCATAATCACTGTCAGTGTAGGCCATGAACTGAAAGTCTTCATTTCTAGGATACCATAATCCTAGACTTGATGCTCCTTTGAGGTATCTAAAGATTCTTTTCACAGCTAGCATGTGTGAGACTTTGGGATTGGCCTGAAATCTTGCACATACACAAGTTGCAAACATAATATCTGGCCTGCTTGCTGTGAGATACATCAAAGAGCCTATCATTGCTCTGTACTGGTGCTGATCAACATCCTCTCCCTCAAGATCAGGGCTAAGAGATGTTGTTTTGGACATAGGAGTTCCCAGAGCTTTGCAATCAGAAAGCTTGAATCGTTCAAGAATGTCCTTGACATATTTCGATTGACTAATGAAAATCCCTGTAGGAGTTTGTTTCACCTGTAATCCAAGAAAGAAGGTGAGTTCTCCCATTGAACTCATCTCAAACTTGGATTTCATTAGAGATTCAAAGTCCTTGCAGAGAGATTCATTAGTAGAATCAAAGATAATGTCATCAACATAGATTTGAACTAGCATGATGTGTTGATTAGACTTCTTGAAAAAGAGAGTTTTATCAATTGTTCCTCTCTTGAATTTGTTTGCCAACAGAAAAGAAGATAAAGTTTCATACCATTTTCTGGGAGCTTGATGCAACCCATAAAGAGCCTTATCAAGCTTACAGACATGATCAGGAAACTTTGGATCTTCAAATCCTGGAGGTTGACACACATATACTTCTTCATCAATTTTTCCATAAAGGAAGGCACTCTTAACATCCATCTGAAACACTTTGAAATCTTTTGCAGCTGCAAATGCCAAAAATATTCTGATAGCTTCAATTCTGGCAACCGGTGCAAAGACCTCATCATAGTCAATGCCTTCCTCTTGAGTGTATCCCTGAACAACCAATCTTGCTTTGTTCTTGATGACAACACCTTTGTCATCCTTCTTGTTTCTGAACACCCATTTGGTTCCAATGGCATACTTTCCCTTAGGCAAAGGGCAAGTCTTCCAAACTCCTTGTCTTTGAAACTGAAGAAGTTCTTCTTGCATAGCTTCTACCCAACTGTTATCTTTTAATGCCTCTGCAACCTTCTTCGGTTCTATTTGAGATAGAAAACAGGAGAACAAGCAAACATTTGCTTCATGCATGGAACTCCTAGTTCTTACACCCTCTTCTACATTGCCAATGATATTCTCAACTGGATGAGTGTTGTGAATTCGAGTTCTTGGAATCACATCCAGTTGAGAAGCTTCATCCATGTTGAGTGACTCAAGATTAGGCAATACTACCTCAAGATGGATTTCTGGCAGATCTTTTGAATTCTGAATTTGGACTGTGGACGGTTGGTTTTCTCTGGGAATGATGATCTGCTGAGTATTTGCCTCTGCTGAAGGGCTTCCTACTTCTTCTGAATGTTGTAACTCAGAAGTAGATTCAATTGACGGACCTGCCTGAGATGTAATTACTGTTTCAGATTGTGACATACTATTTTGTGCTGAAGCGGATTCTGCCAAGATTTGTCTTGAAGCTATTGGCAGTTCAACACGAAAGTCATCTTCTCTTGAGCCTTTGGAGGTATCTGTGGTAGCTGACTGTGAAACTGGAACATACTCTTTCACCAGATTAAATGCAGATGTAAAACTATCAAGATCAAACAACCGATCAGGGCCTGTTCCAGGTTTATTGAGAGTATGTTCATTGAACTGAACATTTGCAGACTCTTCAATAACTCTGGAAGCTTTGATGTATACTCTATAAGCCTTAGCATTTGAAGAGTACCCAACAAAGTAGCCCTCTGCTGATTTCTCAGCAAAATTGGCTAAGTAATCTTTAGTATTCAAGATGGTGCATTGACATCCAAATGGTTTGAGAAATCCAATGAATGGCTTTCTCTTATGCCAAATTTCATAAGGAGTCATACCATGTGACTTAACTACCAATATTCTGTTTTGGACATAACAGGCAGTGTTGACTGCTTCTGCCCAAAAAGTTATTGGGAGTTTGGCATCTGACAGCATGGTCCTTGCAGCCTCAATTAGTGTCCTATTCCTTCTCTCAGCAACACCGTTTTGTTGTGGAGTCCTAGGAGCACTAAATTGTCTCGTGATACCCTTAGATTCACAAAATGAATTTAAAATCTGATTCTTGAATTCTGTTCCCTGATCTGACCTTATTATTTTTACATGATGATCAATTTCATTCTCCACCCTAAGTATAAATGACTTTAGGATCTCAGCAGTTTCATCCTTGGTATTCAAGAAAAATACCCAGGTATACCGAGAGAAATCATCAGTGATTACCAAACAATATGACTTTCTACCAAGACTTTTAACACTTGTGGGACCAAACAAGTCCATGTGCAGTAAATGCAGGACTGTTGTAATTGAATTTATCTCTTTGGCATGATAAGATGACTTATGTTGCTTACCCTTTAAGCATGCAACACATTTATCAATACAAATAAATTCCTTTGTTGGTAAACCAGTTACTAAGTTATTTCTGACAAGTTTATTCATATTTTTGAGGTTTACATGACAAAGTCTTCTGTGCCAAAGAGATGATTCATCAAGTGAAGCTTTTGAGACAAAGCAGCTTATATTACTAAGAGGTGCAGCTGTGCTCATATCTAGCATATACATGTTATTTCTTCTAGGAGCTCTAAGTAGAATTTGATCATTTGGTATCACAAATCCTGGTTTCAGGACAATGCATTCATGCTCAGTAAACAATATGTTGTGCTTTTGATCACACACCTGTGATACACTTAGTAAATTGTAGTTAAGTTCTTTTACAAAATGCACATTCTCAAAGCTTACCTTACCATTTGTGATTGTGCCCCTACCTGTTATGTACCCTCCTACTGGATCACTTCCAAAAGCAACAGATCCTCCAAAGAATAGTTCATATTTGTGCAAGAGAGTCTTGTTGCCTGTCATGTGCCTGGAGCAGCCACTGTCAACTATCCACAAGTTGCCTTTTGATTCCTGCTGTCCCTGCACATGACCAGAAACGAGTTAGTTTCTGATGGGAACCCAAGCCCATGTGGTCTTGGGTTTTCCATTTGCATCATTGTAAGTAAATTTCTTTGATTTCATCCTAGATGGGACAGATGATGTGCTTGCTTCTGATAGGAGTGATGGCTTATCAGTTGATTCATTCTTCTTCCATACTTGTTTTGCCTTTTGAGTTGTCGGAAGACTTGGTTTCTTTTGATAGTGATCGGAAGCTACTTTTCGTTTTTCTTCCGATGGTCTTCTTCCGAAGAAAAATGATTTCTTTTGCTTGTTGAAAGCATTCCTTTGATGAGCTTCCGAGGTTCCTTTTCTATCGGAAGCTTCCTTTTTCTTTGTTTCCGATGCTTTCTTTTCAAAATCCCTTTTATTTTGTTTCTTCCTATTATTGGAGGTACTTGCTTCCGACACCCTTTTGACTAAATTTCTTCTCTGTTCTTCCGAAGAAGTAGATGACTGACTCCAACTATTCTTTCTTCCTCTTCCCTGCAATTTTGAGAAACTTCTGCTTCTTGGATTATAGAGGCAATCAGCAGCAAAATGACCCTTTTCACCGCACATCAGACATATAGTTTGATTGTTGGGAAAGTGTTGCTGTTGATTCCTTTTAACGAAGTCTGAGCTTTGATCCTCAGAGAGTGATGATTTGGATGTTCCAACATACTTGTTTGTCTTAGATTTTGCCTGTTTCTCTGTAGAATTGATCTTTCTCTCCATAGACCTACCTCTTTTTGACTTGTCAGATAGGCAAGTCACATATTCATCTGATGAGGTTACTCCCTGTATTTTTAGCTTTAACAAAAACTGTTGAATGTTTCTTAGTTTTATTAGTTCTTTTCTTGTTTCTTAAAGCTGTTTTTGTTGTTTCTGGTTTGATAGGGATATCACTCTCATCTGAACATGTTGAGTTATTTGGGTCTGTATCAGAAAGATCATCACTTTGATTTACCTTGTGCATGTCTAACTCATCATCATACACAAGATTTGTTACTAGTTTACATCTGATTTCCACCGTAGGAGTATATGCAGATGGAGGCTCCATTTTATTATAACCCAAACCAACTCCCTTCTTTCTTACAAGCTCAGATGTATCACTCATCCTAAAGAGTTTTTCATATTTTTCACCTTGACTTAGAAACTTGTCTCTGTAAGACTCAGCCAATACAAGTTCAGTCTTGGCAGTGGTTAGTCTTTCTAAAAGATTTTTAATTTGACACTGTTTGTTAGTATCTTCATGTTTTAAACTTGAAATGGTCTTTTCCATTTCTTCAATCTTTTCTTTGTAATTTCTTTCAGCCTCAAAGAAATTTGCCTTGACAACTTGTAAAGACTCAAGCTCATTACAGAGTTGAGAATTTATCTTTTTATAAACAGTTAGAGTTTCTAAGCATTCAGGTGTGCACATGTTATTAGTTACCTTGTTTGAGGAAGATGAGTCATTCGCCATCAAAGCACTGTTAGAGATAGAAGCATCCTCAGCTTGAAAGCTCCAGTCTGCAAAATCTTGTTCAGCAATGTTTGCATTGTTAGATGAGCTTGATGATCTTTGTTGTGGTTGCCCAGAAGTTGTCGGCTGAGTTCCTGTGGACTTGCATTCTCTGGCAAAGTGGCCTAACTGTTGACAGTTAAAGCATTTGAGTTTAGATTTGTCAAGTCCAAAACCCAGTCTTCATATTGTGTTTTTTGAACTGTCTACCAGTTCTTTGGTAAAACTTCTTTGCCCTGTATGAAATCATAGCCATTTGATAGTTTATATCCATCTCCTCAAGATCATCTGCAGGAATACCATCCAGGTCTTCTTGACACAGATGGAAGTAATTGGTCTCCTCAGCCATAAAAGCTCCTTGCCCAGAGGTTAGTAGTGGGGTTGGGTTAGAGACAGGGTTTGATGAATTTGGAGTTTCAGGAAATGTGACATTGGGTGTGGAGGTAGGATGGTAGAGGGGTTGATAGCTTTGGTATGGAGGATTATTGATGGGTGCATAAAGAGCAGCTGAACCAGATGGTAAGTGGGAGACTTTAGATTCTTGGGCATCTAATTCCATCTGATAGGCACTGAGAATACCAAACAACTCTCCTAAAGTTAGAGTTTTCAGGTTTTCTGTTCTTCTGATTGTTACTGAATAAATATTCCATGCCTTTGGAAGAGACCTCAGAAATTTTCTGAGCACATCTTGATTATCAAGAGTTACACCTGCAGTAGTTAATTCATCCACAAGTTGAACATACCTTAGGTACTGAGAAGACATATTCTCATTGTTTTGTTGACAAAAGTTTTCAAACTTCTGTTTCAGCATATCCTTCTTGTTTTCTTTGACATCTTCTGAACCTTCATACATCTGCTTCAAGGAATTCCATAGTTCTTGAGCAGACTTGCATTTCTTGAATGCATGTATAATGGAGTTCGGTATTGACATCTGAATGAGCCAAAGAGCCTTAGAATCAACTTCCATCTTCTTGTAATCTTCATCTGAGTACATAGATGGATCTTTTGGTACTGCAGCAACTCCAGCACCAGCAGCAGCAACTGTAGGAATGTAGGGACCTTCAAGAACAGACTTCCAAAGTTTGAAGTCTTGGTTCCTGATGAACCCTTCCATTCTGACTTTCCAGGTATCGAAGTCTTCAGGTGTGAACATTGGTGGCTTGTTGAGAGTGCCATTTTCTGTATCATGTTTGTTTAGAGCAGCCATCTTAGGTAGACACAGAAAATATGAGTGCTAAAACGATGAGATTTTATAAGAAATAGGATTGATAACTTGATGATGATTAGTCAGTCAAGTTCAAGAGCCAAAGCTCTGATACCACTTGTTGGATCGGGTTGCTTAATCTAAACAACACTTCACAAGTATTTCTTAAGCAATCTAACAGATGCGGAATGTTCTGTTAGAATAATCTCACAAGCACTCAAAATGACAAAGTAATAATCCTTGAATACTAATAGAAACACACGAATAATTTCAAGCTCAAGGATATATTTCTCTCAAAGTCAGAAGTGTTTAAGCACATATACAATGGGAGGTTATATAGCCGAGGCTACAACCGTACACACTTAGGAATACAAGTTGGGTATACTAGACAAGTACATAAAGTAAAGCTTATTCTAGTATGTTGAGTGTCTTAACAGGCTAAGACACTCAGTCATGATCATTACATTAATAGACTTTGACTTTACAAAGGACTATTAAATACAAAAGACATTTAATGTTGTTGATCTTCAAGGCTTCAGATGATCTTTTGCATTTAATACAGCATGGGAGAGGTAAGGCGCTTTATCTGACTCATTACATGTTGTCTTTGTCTTTACTCAGACCAGCATGTCTTGTGTCAGTACCTTTTGTACTATGAGAGTAAGCTGCTACAGTCTTTGTCAGAGGATAAACCTCGGAAGTCTTTGTCTTCAATACAAGAGAGGATTCCTCGGAAGTCTTTGTCTTCAATGCATGTGAGGATTCCTCGGAAGCAATTGTCTTGTATAACCTTCGGCAGGAACCAGTTATCCTTCGGAAGCAATGCTGCTTCCGAAGAATCACTTCTTCCTTCCGAAGGTTTTATTCAAAGAGGTTCCTATACTTAGACAAAATAAGAAGTTTGGTGAGCATTAGCCTTTATTAGTCTTTACATTAAGCATGTCAGTTATGTATCTTATATATCAAAAAAGAAAAATGATGAAATACAGGCACTTAATTTTTATAATTTTAAAAAGTACAAAATCAAACAATAATTTTTTCATTAAATAGGTCCAATAATGTCTTAACAGGTACTCACTTTTCTAGCTCTACTTTTAATGAACATAAATAGATAGAAAAAAAAGTTGTTAAGAAAAATTATATCAATGTGAAACTAACTTACTTAATAGAGATTTTGTCTTTTAAAAATAAGATATCAATGGTTCAATTCTACTATTTATTGTATTTATAAAATATTAGGTTAGAAAGTGTAAATTACACAAATTGATGAGAAAAATTTTTAAAAATAAATAAATTCTAATTAATTAGTTAATTAAAAGTGTTATAACTATTTTTAATAAATTTATATTAAATATATACATTTTTTATATTATATATATACACACACACAGGGGATGGTTCAAATGTTAACCATTTCTTATTGCGATAACCGAATAATTACATTTTATTACTTTGGGACCGACATTAAAGTAAATATAAAGGTGTATGTTTCTTATTATTTTATTAATGTAAGTGGGCCTACATTAATTAAAAAAAACGTAAACCTTTAGATTTACTTTAGTGTGCGCCACAAAGTAATAAGATGTAGTTATTCGGTTATCGCAATAAACATGGGTTAACATTTGATCATCTCAATATATATTTATATACACACACACACTAAAAGACAAGCAAAATGAATAGTATATATGTGTATATATATTATATTATATTGAAATAGTAAATATGTTTATATATAAATTATATTGAATAGTAAATAGTGTATATATACATATAGCGGAAAAAATGTGGTTATTATAAAGGTTTTAGTGGTATTTAGATAAGGTAACGATGATTTATTTATTCTTATAGAAAATCGATGTTTGCTTAGAAATTTGAGTTTTTTAATTCAACTATTTGGTTACCAATGAGAAAATTCCATTATTTTTGTAACATATTTGAAGGATTTTGTGTTTATACAAATGATATATAATATATGTTATTATAAGTGTAATATGATAACACTTTCCAACACGTTGCGTAGAAATTCTAGTTGTTATTTAATTTTATTGTTGTTTAAATAGTAGAAAAAAACTGAAAATTAAGAAGAAACATGTCTTTTTAAAAAGAAAAAGAAAACTAAAGAACTGAGAAAATGAGTGTGAAAAAAAAAGTGACGCATGCTTAAGCACTTAATTATTTATTTATCAGTAATTAATATATTTAACAACCTGCAACAAAAGTACAACATAATCTATACTACTATATAACGCGCTAGCCTAGAAACCCATGTATTACCTGAGTTGAATAAATATAATATGTTATAAACAATATTTGTATAAACATTTATATGCTACATATGTCAACTGTGGGTAAATAAAAATATATGAACATTTAAAAACTACCAAATAAACACTAATAATATATATTTAATAATTTTAAAATTATACATGCATATAAGATATAACTGGAATTATATTATATTTAATTAATTTTAGTAAATTAGTAAATATTTAAATATGAAGATTTATAATTATTAATCTTTAATTGTATAATTTAATTAATAAAAATTATTAATATTTTATAGGAAAGTGGCATGATTTTTTTTTTAAATTTCATCATTATGTGACATTATCTCCTAAAAATACTCTTTTTAACTTTTAGTTGTATAATTTAATTAATAAAAATTATTATTACTTTTAAAAAAGAGAGGCGGAAAAACTTTTCTTATATTTAGTTAGCAGATAATATGTGTCACCTAAAAATATTTTTTTATTAGAGTATGAAGATATTAGATGGACAAAATAGTAATTTGTTTAAATCTTTTAAAATTAAGAGTTTTGCAACTCTTATAGCATACGGTACAACTTTTTAATTCGAATCTAAATGGTTGTTTGCGTTTTCACTTTGTGCCACATTGGTAGCTTTTAAGAATTTAAGTGAGATAGAGTGATTATAAAAGAAAACCCTTTAAAACAAATGAATCACTTCTTAACTTTTTTTTTGGTATTTGGCCTTTTATGCTAATAGTTAAAGTCACTTTTAGTTAACCACAAAGTTAAAAAAATTGCTTTTGTTATGGTTATAACTCAAAAACGAACCATGCAAACCTTTAGAACATCCAACTTAAGTATTTTGTTTTCCGCTGCAATGCGCGGGTACTAGACTAGTTAATATATATACACACACACACACACACATATATATAGGGGATGGTTCCTTTGTTAACCTTTCCTTATTGCAATAACCGCATAACCCTGACATTTTTTTGCCCAAATCTTTGTTTTTTTCATTGTCTTTATTATATATAAATGGAGATTTCTTTTTTATGTTTTTACTAATTCATCAGCGTTTAGAAATTATTTACAAGTGTAAGTACTTACACTTACTTACATCTCACTTACATGACATACATCACATAATAATCTTTTGAGTTAATTACACGGATGGTCCCTGTGGTTTGCCCATATTGCATGGATGGTCCCTAACTTCCAGAAATTACATGCTTGGCCAAAAACTTTGCAAGTTTGTAACAAGGATGGTCCCCAGCATGGATGGCCGTCTATTTCTTCCGTTTAATCTGATCACGTGCAACGCACAAGAGGGTATTTTAGTCTTTTCAGGTTCTTAACAACGAACGACGACTACATCATCATCCACATCACTATGAACACTGTTGAATCACCCTGATTTCCCTCCCATACTTCTTCATCGTCGTGACGCTCCCAATCCCACTCAAAATTGTCGAAGGCTCTGTCGATTGTCTGTGCACAGTTGCAAACCAATAAATCCCCAAATCGTGCTGAAACAGGGATCGAATTAAATTTTACAATGAATATGCGTTGGTCGATTAGGACAACGAACAGTGAGTTTAGCCCCGTCATTGCATATGGTATGAACTGAAAAATACGTATTTAGGTTGAGTTCTTTATTTATTATGATGTTGTTATTGTTGTTGAACAGATGGGCAACCGAATTACTTCTCTTTCAAACTTCACCATGGAGGCGTGTTCAAAAAATTCCCAGGAAGAAGGTATGTTAACGGTAGGGTTTCGTTCATAGACAACTTGGACATAGATGAGTTTTCAGTACATGAAATTGATTGGATGGTTAAAGATTTAGATCTTTACAAACCAGGAGTACATTATTTCTATCATTTTCAAATACCAGGAAAGGATTTGGATTTTGGATTAGTAGCGTTAGGAAACGATAGTGATGTTTTAAATTTAGCTCAGTATGTTAAAAAATTCAAAGTTATTAATGTGTTCATTGAAATTGGGAAGACTAATTTGGATACGTATGATCACTTGCCACATTCATCTAAGGTTGTTATTGAGGAAATAGTTGATGTAGTACCCAAACCACTGCTTATTGAATGAGAGAGTGTGGATAAGGAGGTTAGTGTGGACAAGGATGAGGTTATTGGAAACAAGGAGGTCAGTGTGAAATGGGATGCTAGTGTGGACATGGATGTTAGTGTGGACAAGGAGAATATTGCAGACAAGCAGGTAAGTGGTTCTGGTGATTGTGAAGGAGCAGATTATCAATGTGGTAATATTGACACATCTGTTATAGATGGTTATAATTTTGATGATATAGACTTCTCCAAAGTATTTCCAAATGATGCATCTGATTCATAAGGCAGTGAATTTGTTGACAAGGAAAACGAAATGGATGAGGTTGATGTAGATATGACAGAAATTCTTGATGTGGCGAAAAGAGATGCTTCAAGATGCAATGTAATTTGGAGTGGTGGTAATAAGTGGCAGGTAAGTGGTCCTTCATTAAAGGAACAAGTTGTTATTGATGTGTTATCTAGAGTTTGTAGTTGTAGGAGATGGGAATTGACAGGAATCCCATGCATGCATGCTGTGGCAGTCAACTGGGATATGGCACTCAATGGCCAGGAGGTTGGAACCCCTGAGTCATGGGTCAATGAGTGTTACTATCTTGAAACATGGAAAAAGGTATATTCCTTTCATATAGGTCCATTAAATGGTCCTACTTTGTGGCCAAAATCTCCTTGTCCAACTACATTCACACCACCATTGCATCATATCCCTGTTGGAAGACCCAAGAAACGAAGGAGAAGAAACCAGGTTGAGCTTGAAGATGACATGGAAAGAAGAGGCAAATTGACAAGAAAATGGAGGACTGTTACTAGTGGAAAATGCAAGAAAAGGGAGCATAATTCCAGGGGCTGCAAAGGGCAAGAAGAAGCAGCTTCTTGATTTATCTTCATTTGTAGTTGCTGAACTATCTTTTATTTATGAACTTATGGTTATGTAATAGGTGTTTAGGTGTTTCTTTTTAAGTAGTACTTTGTATTAAGACATTTCTATTAAGTCTGTTAATGTAATGGGTATTTTGGTGTTCCTAATTATGTTCATGAAAATTGTAAAACACTCATTTTGGGTAGTGTTAACTGCTGAACATAGCAAAACCAGTTACCATTTCCATATAATTACATACCAAACAGTGGATAAACCACATTACATCAAAATGTGCCAAATAAACCATATCCAAACAAAGGCTAACATCATTCAAAATGCTAAACCCATACTTCAAATACACATCACTGACAAATTAAAAGAGCACAAGATACCCTATAACTAAAACTAAAACAAAGATCGTAGTGTCCTTGGCTTTGATTTTTGACTTCAACCTTTCAACCTCCTCATCAACGTTGTTCTTTGCCCTCAACAGACCGGGTATGACATCAACGGCACGGGGGCACATCGGTGGATCAACCCAGCCCAGAAATCGCCTGCATTGCCCTACCTGTAAAAGTAAAAACAAACCTAACTTAAGTACTCGTCTTTTGGGATCGAAAGATTCAAACATGAGGAAGAAAAAAGAGCTTACCGGTCTTGGACAGGAGTGGAAACGACGTCCGGGATTCAGACTGGTCCATGAAGTTCGAATGATGGCTATTCTTCCACAGTCGCACATCGCCATTGAAGACCTTCAGGGAGGTGAGGAAGAAGACGGTTAGGAAAAATGAGAGAAAATGAGTGAAACAACATAAATGAATCATTTTATACTTTTAAGAACCTGAAAAGACTAAAATACCCTCTTGTGCGTTGCACGTGATCAGATTAAACGGAAGAAATAGACGGCCATCTATGCTGGGGACCATCCTTGTTACAAACTTGCAAAGTTTTTGGCCAAGCATGTAATTTCTGAAAGTTAGGGACCATCCATGCAATATGGGCAAATCACAGGGACCATCCGTGTAATTAACTCTAATCTTTTTATCTATGTTTCATTCCCATCTTGATTTCATATTTTCATATGTTTCATTTAATCTTACCTTCATGTCATAATGATCATAATTTAATTATACCGCTATATATATGCCTATGCGAGTAACTTTGCTTGCTATTTTAATCTATAAATCTTTTTAAACCCATCTACTAACTTTAATTGATGTAAAATCTGTACATCAAAACTTGTAAATAAAATAAAACATATGCTAATAAAAAGGAAACCAACCCAAAATCACACCATTTCTTCCTTCTATAAATATTAAGGTACGTGAGATCAACCAGCACCTAGCTAATCCACCACCCTCCCAAAAAAAAACACCCTTTTAAACCAATAAATTAACCACTCACCCATTTTTATCTCTTTAGCTTTCTACTTACTACAACCAAAAACACATGTCTTCACAATCAACATATATCTTCCATGGCCCCCTCATCGGTCATATACATACATACATACATACATACATACATACATACATACATACATACATACATACATACATACATACATACATAACTTCTCAACGATCACACCCTGTCATATCTGTTTGGAGGCCTAGCTTGCTGTCATGTTAGGACTCGATCATTCATAATTCTCGCATGCTCTTATTGGAAACTCTCCGGCTACCTACACAACCCACCCGCCTGGAAACATACTTCAAATCCGGTGATTGCTACAAAAATATGATATTAACAATGACAAGATGACGATTTTTGAATAGGAGTATATTGTAATTATGGCCCAGGCACGTCAATCCCACGTGCTTGGCAACTCCGGCATCGAGCCGAGTATCTACCAGATGTTGTCGGAGCAATTTGATTGACAAGTTATATCGACGTTGGAGATGGAGGATGACAAAGAAATGGGCGGCGGTCGATCAATTACATGTAAGGAGCATGAGCAACCAAGATAGTTGATAAGTTGATTTTTTTTTTCTAAGTGCTTTTGACGTCCATGTATGGAAGATAGGTGGTTTCGAAGTTTATTTTGGTATATAGGGCTTCTGCTACCGCTATTCCAAGTAGCGGATGTGAGTTAAAATTGTTAATGTTTCGGTAACAAATGTTCCGGTTTCTTGCTAATTAGAAGATTTAATCCTCTTCCGCTACCTCAGGTAGCCCAAGCTAATGATGTGGAATTATCTCGATTTTCCAACGTTTGATAGGCTGTCAAGTCACCCCACTTTCGCTACCTCAAGTAGCGGAACACCCAAAAACCAAAACCATCCTTCAAATCACCTAGAAACAATGACCATTATCTCAAACAACCTATAACAAAAAAAAAGGTACGGTATTTTGTACATATATAAAATCTTTGGAAAGTTATTAATTAGCCTACATGTTTAATTTGTTTTTAATTAGTAATTGGGAGAAATACCACAAGTCACAACGCCAAAACTAATTATTTGTAAACTGTCAATATGTGAAATTAAAGAATACCGGAATCAAGCAGACTATTTTTTGAATTAGACGTAAGATTTATCTCATTGATCGATAAGAATTTATTGTGTATAATTGTTTTGTTAAAAGAACACACATACATATATGGGATCGGATTAGGAGAAAGTCGAGACTCACCAATAAATATAGATATTATCATTTTTATATGTTCATTCTTGTTGCCTTTTCAGTAGTCGAAAACGAATTGAAAGGATGGCTTACAAAAATTTTTACTGAAGTGAAAGTTATGATGTGATCATGGATGAAAACAAGATACGCCAATGAAACACTTAATTTTGACCTCATATCAGCCCTATTTCACAATGTTACAAATTAGAATTGGAAATCCTTATCATGTATTTTACATATTCAAACAATTGAGTCTTTGTTTCTGAAATAGCGTAAAAAAAGGGCTTCAAACTATTCTCATTTTAATTACTCGGGCATGTTCAAAAAAGTCTAGTTATTTCGAATTATTTGTTGAAACAGACAAAACCAGGGAAAATCTTTAAAAAATTTTCAATATTGAACATTGAACATAGTATTTTCAAATCAAATCTCTTTAGCGAAATACTACAAAATAAGCCTAATTCAACTTTTCTTTTTCACAAAAGGTTGCAAATAGATTGCACTAGTTAAAGTTACATTAGCCTAATGCAACCTTGTTATTACATTATGCAACTTTTAAAAAATTGCATTCAAAAATGTTGTATTTATGAAAAAAAAAAGTTGCATTACGTAATAAAAAAGTTGCATTAAAACTAATGCAATTTCAGCTAATGTATCATTTTTATGAAAATAAAAGTTGTATTAGGCTCATTTTTGTAGTAGTGATAATTTATCTTATGGTTGCATACTCTATTCCTCTTATGAAACTTTCGTTATAAGGTAAGTCATATACTTTTCATGTTTCTAACAATTTACAAACTAATAATATGTTTAACATTTAAATAACATTAATTTTATTTTATATTTTTAAAAAATAAAAAATAATACATAATTCTTAAAAAAAAAGTAATTATACAAATTTATCTAAGTTTATTTGCAGTTTACGTTTAGTCTTCACCAGAGCTATTGTTCACCCGTATGGATGCGTCATAGGCGAGTTCTTTGTCCGACAAACCATAGGATAATCCTTTGGTAACCTCCTCTTAGTGTATTTGAGGTTCAATTATTAGTTCGTCATCGAGATTTGTAGGATCTTGTATTTGATCCACTGCGTCCAAGTGATCTTTAAGACAATTGCACATTCGGTAGAAGAACAACCTTCTTGCCGAACAGATGAATGTGAATGAGCCATATTAAGATAATAAGAATGGTTAAAAAGAGAGTGAAACAAAGTTAACACGAGAGTTTTTTTTTTTTGCGTTTTAAGCGTTCGGGTTTACGCTTGAGAGTTGTGAATCAACAAATTCACCAAAAACCTTTTATATACTGAAGAAACTTCTAAAAAAGGTCAAAAACGTTAACAAACGGCTATATTTTGAAACACGGTAAAATCCGGGTCCGGTACAGGTTTTTTCGGGTCGGGTCCGTGTTGGATTGGAACTAGTCTCAAAATTTAAAACCATACCCGGTAGGAACTGCCGGCTTTTTTCGGATATGAACCGGGTACGTTTCCAGGTATTCAATCAGGTCGGGTCCTGGCTCGGGTTTTTTGTGCACCTCTAGACCCTTGGTCAAGAAAGAGAACAATATTCTAATAATTTTTTTTTCACAAATTTTTTACTTAAATTTTTTTTAAGAGACATCAATTGTTTTTAAAAGGTTATTATTGACTTTGAAAAGGGATTCACGTATGGGAAATTGTGAAAAAAAATTAAATTTTATGTTTTTATATCTGTTTTAATCTTTTAACTATTTCTTTCCGTATTTATTTTCATACAATAAGAAATACAAAAATATTAAACATTTGCCTATAACTTGTAACATTTCTTTGGTAATTATACTTGATCTATTTTTTTAATGCTATTTTATTCTTTTTTTACATAATTTTTTTATCATTTTAATCCGATTCTTAATTTGGTCTCTTAAAAAAATTTTCGGTGCCCATCACTGATTCCACGTAAAAGTGAATATCAATTATAAAAAATATATTGTGTGCTCATCTATGTGGTAATGTGTACACCAATTACAATGTCACCTGACTAGATGATAGTGACACGATTTTAAGAAGAAAGTGGAAGTCAAAAACAAATATATGTGCAACTTAACACGACTTAATTAATTACGTTCCTGTCAATGTGGGACTAGCTTACTTGATAGATGTTTTACCTCTTATAATAGAAGGTCATGGGTTCTAACCCATACAATAGTGTAATTAATTTGGAGTAAATTAGGAGGAAATAAAATTTGCCGTTCAAAAAAAAAAATTTAATTACGTTCTATGTTTCCTCTGCACAAATTCGCTCATAATTAAAACAATTATATGCGTTCTCGTCATCATATATACGTACAGTGGCTATCATTGTATCCACCTTCACACCAAAATAATTTTATTTCTCATCATGTAATCACTGATGAGTTATCATTTTCAATTGCTTCATTTTTTCCACTAATTATTTTTTTCCCCACTAATTATTTGTAATGTGACTTTGACATTTAATTTTTGAGACTCGTAATCCTATCCCACTTTACTAAATCTAAATGATTTCACCATTATACTATATATGAAAACACAAGAGGTTAGCTACAGTACCTAACACATATATAGCGATCGACTAAGTTCACACAAGAAAGTTAGCCAATCATTGGTTTTTTTAACTTAATGATATATAGGTCTCATATTAGAGTCTCAACCGGGGTGTTCTTCTTCCTCTGCCATGTTTGGAGGCGAACTTGCTTAATTCTAACTTAATAGGATATTGAAGATGATATTCTTTTATTAAACATAAATATTTCTATCATAGTTGTCTTAAAAATAGCTTGAATACCATCCATACTTTTTTCGAACCGATTATTATGACTTGAATTTTTGGAGATGCATTGCACCATAGTGGATCAAGGTCGTCTCAAGAGTTCTCGAAACCTTAAATGAAATTCAAGTCAAGGGCCCCTCTCTAACAAATAGTTATAATTTCTTCTTCCTTTCGAGTATCAAATATCGCATTTCCTATGTCTATTTGACGAAATACTAAACAAGTATTCAAAACCTCAATGCCTCATAGATTGTTAACAAGAGTGTAACTTGAAGTATGGTAGCTTACTAACTTGGTAAGAATCAATTAAAAATAACTTTAGGAGTAAGCTATTTTTAACACTTGTTCGGGTGCACCTTCTGAACTTCATTAAGTAGTCAAAGCACACAATGTCAAGAAAAGATAGAGAGTTTGACTGGTCAATTTTTTTTATAACTTTATTGCGACAACTTTTGTGTTAGTTATAGGTCTAATTAGCGTAGGCTCATCTTCTTGTAGCGGCACACATCTCATCCTTCAAATACTACGTAGTTAACAGAAATAGCTTTTTTTAACAGCAAACGCCCAGTCACCCGGGATCACCCTAACAATTAATAGATCACCTTCCGCTCGAATAACATAGCGTGGTGACATGACCTACCCGTCCAGGAGGAAACCCACAACTAGGAAAATCATCCCCTGGCTCAACCCAAAACAATATTTGCTTTAGGTGAGACTCCAACCCAAGACCTCTCATAAGAGGGCTAGATACCCTTTGGTAGTTAAGAGAAATAGCTAGGTAGCTACTTTAATTCAGGGGTATTGTTAACAAACTCTCTATGCTTTAAGGGAAAAAAAATCTATAAATCATATTTTAATAATTAAATTTTAGGGAAGAGAAGGGTTATTTGAGAGAAAATCTCATAAAATAAATTTCTACTCTTTATATATTTAGAACATTTAAGTATTTGAGTTTGTGTTGGAAGTAAAACGATGTAGGTAGGGTTTGTACAATTGTACGTATAAAGTAAACACATTGATATGGTGATCTAATAAGCCTTCCTCCCATAACTTATTGTAATCATAAACCTTATCTTTTTTTCTCTTTGGGTGCCAAAAATGGTGGTTTAGGGAATCACAAAAATGTTAATGGAAGCTGATGAAATCAAACAATTTCGTAATAAAATAATTATGTTTGTTTTTTGGGATCGGATATGTCTAACTTTAAATCATGAACAATAACTTTTAAAAGACGTTTGTAGTTTTGCGTTCCGGTAAGAAAAGATAAAAAATTGTGGTAAAAACTTGAAGAAAAATTAAATTTTTAAAGGTTTTTTAAGTTTGAAAGAAAAAAAGGAATTTAATACTTTCTAATAGGGTTGTAAACGAACCGAACGGACACGAACGAGTAATTGTTCGTGTCCGTCTGTTTAACTTTTAACTTGCTCACAAACGGTTTATGAACACTAATCGAACGAAAATTCATGTTTGTGTTCGTTCATTAAGGAGTTTAACGTGTTCACGCATGCAAACGAACACATATTATTTAAACAATAAAAATCAACATTTTTAATCTCAATCATTATATATAATCATTTATATAAATATAAAGTTAAATATTATAGCGTTAACTATCTTAAATATTATATTATTAAACTAAAATAAATAATTTAAGAATATACAACACATTTAATTAATAAATATAATAAATGAACATAATCAAACATTCATGAACGTAAACGAACACGTTACCTAACATTCACGAACACAACTTATGTTCATGTTCGTTTATTTAGTTAAACGAACGGAATTTCTTGTTCATGTTCATTCATTCATTAAACGAACATACATAAACGAACTTCTTGCCGAACAATTCACGAATTGTTCGCTAAACGTTCGGTTATTGGTTTATGGAATTATTTAAATACAATATTGAAAGTTATAACATATCACCATGAGTAATGAACAATCTAACTGTTTGGTTTGTTTACAACCCTACTTCCTAATGTTAAGGAACTAGAAAAAATGTTTTACAAAAGATAATCTCATAAAATGTGTGATTAAAAATATGTGTTAAAATATATATGTGTATATATACACACAGTGCAGAGTTCCTTTGTTAACACATCTTTATTACGGTAACCAATATAACTCTAGTAAGATCAATCTAAATCTTCGTGTAAGATCTCAAGTCATTGTAGATTTTCGTTACATTAAAAGTGACACTATAGGTAGACACACATAGGCCGACCCTCATGATTAAAAAATTATTTATTATATATGTGATTTAATCTTGACCGACCCCCAAGAAATGTTATCACACCGACCCCATGAAATTTTGACGACCACAATGAAGTCCAATTTAAAACCAAAATTAATACCCAAATAACCCCTATATGCATTACCCATGTTAAAACTCAATTGCCAATTAACAATTTAAATATATATTCAATCACTTATAGCCCAATATTCATTTGTTAAATAGTTATATTTCCATGTGATTTATTTATTTAGGTATAATTTTAAAAGTTGTAACTTGTTATCATGATAAGAAACTTAGTTGATTAGGTATAATTTGTATATTTTGTTAATATAGAAAACATTTTAATAATAAAACTTGAATTAGTACCTACTTTAAATCTTCAATTTGTTAATTTGAATATCATTTTTACAAATCTTGTTGTAAGATAACAAATTTATCATGTCATCTTAATCAATAAGATGTCGATTTAATATACTTTGATTTAAGTTTTTCGTTTTTTTATATGGCCCGACTCAAACCGATTTGAATCGGTACAAACAATGAAATACTTAACGATGGACACTTGCTAGCAAAAAATTTCCAACACGCATGAAAATATTTTCAGAGTCCGTCATTGAGTGGCACTACCATATTATATCTAGCTTTATAAATAATGCAAAATGGCTTAAAATGTCGTCCCTTAAAAAGAATAACGATATCATCATTTGAGATTTTGTCGACACTTATTCTCTATACCGATGACAAATCATCTTTAATTTTCAACACAAACGTTCTTTCTTGAAAAAAAAATACTGAACAGAAAATAGATAAATAATTATTTGTCCCACAACATGTGTCGTCAAGAAAAGTATTTTTCTTTCTAAAATCATTTAAAATAAAAAAAAAAAAAAGGACCTTTTTTCTGATGATATGTCCTCGGTCAAATTTAAATTATTTTTCAAATATTTTTATAACAATTATTTAAATCTGTAAATTCATAACTATAATTAACCTATAAATAAAAAATAATTAAATTAAAAAATATCCAATTACATAATATTGTATATAGTACGTATTACAAATCATCATTTATATAAACAAACTAACAAGCATCTTAATCTATATTTTCTTCATTTGAGGACCTGCCTATATTTGTTTTGAATATATCGGTCTCAACTTGCATTCCTTTAATATTTTTAGGGGTATTTGCATATTTCTTCTTATTAAGTTCATTTATTATATATATACCCATATAAAATAATCATTTGGGTTCTTTCTTGTGTTTCATGCATTTGTAATTAGAAGTTAGACACATAAAATACATTGAAGGCTACATTTCAAACTTCTCTTCTAATAAATCAATTTTAACCATGTCTATCACCTAGGGCATGTTCCAAACATTGTTGCTCATCAGCTAGCCTGTCTAGCCTGTACCCTGAATTTAATTTTTTGAATAAGCCAATATACGTGTATATATTACACATTAAATGAGTGAAAAGATAATAGTTAGTAAAAGTGTTAGTAATTTTTCTATGATAAAATTAATTACATATCTAAGGAAAACTGTTATGTAAAACATAATTTTAATTATATTAATTATTTAAAACTCACATTTACAAATTTATTATTTATATTGTTTTTGTGGATACATAAGAATTAGATCCAATCTTATATATAAAGAAGTGCTTATATATTTGTGTAATGTATCTTTTTTTCATTTTTCTTAAATTATTAGAAAACTTATTTTATTTGTATCTATTTTTTATCAATAATTACGTTTTATTTTTTATAAAACTTTGAATAGCACACGAATCAATAAACTATTTTTTATAAAGGGATTAAATGTACAAATCATAAATGTTTCAACAATAACAAGTTATGCTAACAAATTCAACATACATCTAATTATTTTAGTATTATCATGTTATTTGTGTCAAAAAAAAATTATAAAAGCAAAAGAATTAAAATAACAAATTATCCGATCTCTTTCCTTCTAATTCTTCGGTCCACAAAACATTGCATAATGTTTTCTTCTCTAGAATGACTTCATAAAACAAACAATAACCATACTCAGTATATACATATTTTATTCTTAAAAACATCGTGACGTGGTTGTTTTTTTATATAATTATGATGCAAGCAAAGGAAGAATCACTTTAGCTTTGTTGAAATCAATGATTATATGCTTTTTGCAAAGTGGTATACACAACAGCATTAGTGGGGTGCAATGACTATGAATTGTTGATAGATCAATCACCATTACAAAATTTCTTACGTTTACACATGCATACAAACTTACAGTGTATTATTATGTTTTGATATCTAGGTTAAGCCAATCATCGAAATCAACCAAAATTATAATAATATTGCATATTATAAGATTAAAAAAGGAAATGTAATGATAACCGCGTAGACAGTTATTCAATTCAACTAGTACTGTAAAGGTAAATCTAACTCAAAAATTCTCCAATAACACCTTCTCTAATAAGACAATAAATCATAATTATTATGTTTCATCTTCATCTTATATAAGACTAAATCATTTTCTATAAGTAAGTATTGTTGATTTATATTTTTTCACAATCAGACTTCATATTAAATCATCAAATGTTTTGTAATTACTTTGACACGTTCCATCAATTAAGGTTGTCGAATGGAGCTGGAGCAGGGTCATATTAAACTCAGCAGAGCTTGGAATTTTCTATTGAGTTATAAACTTAAATCAAGTTTGTCTCGTTTACAAATCAATCTAGCTAGCTTGTAGCTAAAATACATAAGTTGACTCGAAATTAAAAGAGGAGGTTAGAACACATAATATTTGTATAAAAAAGGATTATATATGTTCTTTGTTGCTTGTTTGAAAAGGTACATAACATTTGAGAATGAGACGAGTTTTTCATAAAATAATTTTTGAGAATCAAAGTAGTGTATAATATTGCTAAGAAACAAATAAATGTCATCAATGAGCAGTTTTGTCACTAATTCGTAACTTAAAATGATTATTGATGAAAATAATGTGATGGTGACAATATGTCATAAATATGTGTGTAATATTCTAGTTTCTAACAAGTATACCACTAGATGTTATAGTGAAAAATATTACTGCTTAATCTTATTATCTTTTACCAACGGATATAAAACAGTACTTATTTTTTTTTATTTCAACAATAAAAATGTCATAAAATAATATTTTTTAATTATTTTTAAACTACCTTACTTTATTTTATTTGCTCATACATTACTATTAATGTACATATATTTCTAAAATTTAAATAAACTTAAAATAATAAAAAATTAGCACAAATAAAAAAACACTAATTATAATAAAACTAAATAAAATATATGTTTAAAATCTAAACAATAGAAAAAAACCAAGTAGGGGAAGGTCTTGGAGTGACGGATATCACGGTTCGTGAATTTGCGCACTGATTGTTCCAAGGTCACGTGGAATTGCGGCATCACCGGTCGATCGTCATCCTGCTACCGGGGTAGCATCTCCATCTGCAAGGTCAGCTCAGACATTTATAAGGCCATAAGCGGAATAGAAATCTGAGTCATTCACTCAGAGTTACACTAAAACTCTTTTTTTATTGAAGCATGAGATCAACAATAATAAACCAAAAGTTTTTATGGATTTATAAACGGTTTTTATGTAAATTCTTTTGATAAATTGAATTTTTATAATTAGAACAATGACTTATTCAGGTACCAAAGTAGTCAACATTAGAAATACACCAACAAAGCTCGAACAAAGGAAGAGTCGACAAGGGCTAACTACATACTGATTGGCTAATTTCTCTCAGATTGATAAAATACTTTAACGAAAGAGAATTATGATGATCATTAATCTATATTAGAATGAATTATTATCGATTAGTGAGTCATATTTTAAAATATTAAAATTTGCTATCTTTTTATATATAGAAATTATAAACAGATGATATTTATGGGAAATTCGACTATTTTAAGTTTGATCTTTTGATCGTAAATATAGTAAACTTACTTAAATGTAGACCAATTAACTTTTTTTTTTTTTTATGTTTTTTAGAGTTTATAAACTAAATTTTTTTATGGTAAGCAAAAAATTTATTTATAAAAAGGCATCAATGAGACCTTACACACACGCACATATATATGGAGATAAAATTAAATATAAATACAATTTTGCCTAAAAAATAATAAAACTGTCATAAAAACAACATTTACAACTCTAACAAACCTTGATTGAACTGATACCGGATGCGCTGGAATTGTCTCATCGAACTCTACTTTCTTAGATTTTAGGGTTTTGAAATTAGGCTTTATAATTTAACTTTATGTTTAGCTTTAATTAAAGCTTTTTTTTTTACGGTTTAGAAATTAGGTTTGATAATTTAACTTTGTGCTTAACTTCAATTTTAAAATTTTAGGATTTTTATTTAGTTTTACGGGTTTAACTTTCGAGTTTGGATTTTTCATTTAGGGTTTAGCTCTAAGGTTTAGGATTACGTTTTAACTTTTATCATTACGGTTTAGCTTTATGATTTAGGATTTAGAGCCACAATTTAAGGTTTAATAAGACGTATCTAATGCATTTGAAATGAGTTTGTTAAAGTTGTCAAATGTCATTTTTAAATTATTTTTATTGTTGTTAGACAAAAAATCTTATTTTTAATGGATCTTACCTCATATTAAATATGTATGCATAATATACATACATGTACTGATGTACATAGTGCACGCACCCTCATATACCCCATTTTAATAAAACACTAGGAATAGTTTCTCTCATATCTTTTGATGTGAATCCATATCCAAGTAACATGAATTCAAATTATTTAATAATTATCATTTTATCACATCCATATATATTATGCGGCAACTAGAGAGTGCTGTTCTACACTGTTAGCACCATTGTCATACATGATCATATTGAATTACAATTATTCTTGTATAATTGGAATCTTTTACACACCACTAGTGTGCCATTGGCCATAGCCATTATACATTGTCAATTTTACAAATGTTTACAAAGGCTTTAGGCCGGCCTTCAAATTAATACGAAAAAAACAAACAAACAAACTTATGTGCAAGTAATTTGTCATTTGTGATACTTAACAATGGGGTTCACGATCTATAATTATGTGTACACACAGATGATATAGCTAGGAATCGTATGATCTAAAGTAACAATTTTCTTTCACGGAAAAGGACCCTCATTTTATTATATGCGTTGAGACCCTGATTAGCTTGAATATATAGACCATGATGAAGGCGACAACACAAATTCGTAATAGTTTTCCATATCGTCACTACCCATATGGACCAACTAAAAATCATCAAAACATTAATGGGAGCCTCAAACAATTCCCACATCCGCAATTCGTGGTGATCAAGTGTTTTAGGAAACAAAATAGATGGTGCAATTTGACAACGATGGTGACTTGCATTATGTAGAGAGTTATATATTCAAAGTTATAATTATAAAGAAACACCACACGTATGCATAATTGAAGAGATCGTGGATTAATGTGTGGAATTCTATTTGTTACATATTTGAGGGATATGATGACAACAAGTTGAGGTGTGAAGTGGGACAGTGAGAGCGTTTGTCGCATGTATGTATATATGTGTGTGTGATTAATGAGTTTTAAAAAAGTTTGAATAGGTGTATCCCTCTTTGCAATTGTGTCTTTTTTAGAAATAGGTTTTTGAAGATTCGTCACAAAGTGTTGTGCCAAGCAAATTGCAAAATGGTGTCCCTTGCCCTTGTTAAGGGCAATTTCTTCTTTGATAGGGAGACAATAGTACAAGCAACACAAGAGGGTAATTTACTTTATCAACTTATTGTTCTTATCATAACAGTGACGAACCCATGAATTTTTTTAATGGAGGTCGGGGATTTTTTTTATGACTATTTTTTGTTAATTATTTTACTTTTTTGACCAATTCGAATGTAATCGGATCATATTACAAAAAAATGATGAAAATAAATGAAATTGCAAGTGCATAGTAAAAACACGCCAAATTGTCATCTTATTTATTAGGATGATATGACAAAATTGTTTTTTTCATAGAGAATACTATTTAAATTAATAAATTAAAGATTAAATGAAGGTGAAGGTTTAAAATTTTCTTTTAAAAAAATATTTCATATTGTCTAAATATACAAATAATAAACAAATCAACTAATTTTTTCATCATGCTAATAAATTTCAACCAATACAATAATCACACAATATGTAAATTGCGGATGTTGTGATGGGAAGGATAATGATATATATTAAATAAGCTATTGCTCCAGTCTATTTTTAAGAGCGAACCGAACATGAATTATGAGCATCAAATTCAGTCATTTAATATACAAATTGGGTCTTATTACTTTTTTAAGCGACCTATGACTGGTTAGTTATTTAATTAAATTATTAATTACTAATTGGCTTTCATCAAAGGAAATGCATATTGCATTGTTTGAGCATTATTTTATTATTTTTGGTTCTAAAATAATTTTAGATTGAGCTTTATTTGGTTCGTTAAATTTTCATAGGGTCAGGGACAAAATTTCTTGAGGGTCGGTTGAGATCGGATTATATATATAACATTAAAAATCAAAAGTTCATGAAAGTCGGTTGAACCCCGTGGCTACTTAATGGGTACGCCCATGGAGCAGGAGTGATGGTTGTTGTAGTACAAGAGCTCCATCTTATTCATCATTCTATTTATTATATGAGTTACTTTTATATTATATAAAAAACAAATTTCGTAAATAAGAGTGACTAAGATGATGATGAGGTGACAACAACATCGTTTCTGTCAAAGGGGATGACTTCATAATTAATCTTAAAACAAGCTATTCTCCTCTAGCTTGTATTCATTTGACCATGGGAGGCCCATTTTATAGGGGAACAAAAATTTTAGAAATCTTTTATATATTATATATAATTATTTATACATAAAAATATAAAACTGAAAAAACAGAAATTTTCAATTCACAAGAGGCCTTTTTATCCCAGCTCGTCCGGGGCATTAAAAATCTCAGGACCGTCCCTGTAGAAGAAATAACTTTACTAATAAGTTTAGTCTCTAGTATGCTCTAATCAGAAGCATAAGGAAACTGAAAACTCAGACGGGAAAACAAAACAAACGTATAAAAATAATAACTATAATAAAAAAATGGGCTTCGATGAACTCGAAAATTCAAACATTATTTCTAATATATTAACTAGGCTTAATTAATTTTGTCATCAGTAATTTATTAATTTTCAAACTAAGTGATCCAACAATCCTACAAAAGACTTGCAATGTGGCTAGCCGCTGTAGCGGCACGGGGGACCCAAGTCCAATAAGCGGCAACCATAATCAGCGACAATAGGAAAACGACAACGTGATGCCGCCCCAATTGCTTTGCATCGCGCTTTACTTATTCCTCTCAGTTAGTTGGTTATTAAGAATGACTGAGGTTTACTATTTAAGTGGGTTCTCACAATCATCAATAAATAAATTAATTAATTAAAATAGAAAAAAAAATATTAAAAAACTGGCGGGTGCAATTTAGAAGCCGTAATTTAAGAAGGAAACAAACAAATGGCTTAATGGTACCCTCTTGACTTCTTTATAAGACGTCTTGGGTTTGAATCCGGACCGAATCATATTTGTTAAGTCAAGATCAGGAGGTTTAGCCAGTTGTGGGTTCTCCTTGTGTGGGCTCAGGCGAACGCTCCAAAGCGTTAAATCCGAGAGACGGTTGAAATCCCGTCTTAAACGTTATCTTACAAGACGTTCAAAAAAAGGAAAAAAATAGAACGATGAGAATCTAAGTAAACAAATGATAGTGCGGCTTTCAATTCGGTGGGTACTGGTAGTGGGGCCTACGTACTGGACTCTTCACTAAACAGCAAGTTGGCAATTGAATTACTAACTAAGTTTAATCTCACCCGCGCGTTGCGGCGGGTTTTCACAGTACACTTCCGATAACGGGTATTATATATCATTTGCAAAATCATAAGTTACATAGCAAAATCCAATCTCTCATCACAAACTCTATACAATTATATATATATAAACATAAAATTATACAAAATTGAAAAAACAAAATTTAAAAGTTTTAGTGGCCAAAATTAAATAAATAAAACTTTATATTACACAAAAGTTTTAGTGACCAAAATCGAAAAAACAAAACTTTATATTATATAAAAGTTTTAGTGGCCAAAATAAAAAAAAAACTTTAAAAAGTTTTAGTGGCCAAAATCGAAAAAACAAAACTTTACTATTAAGTTTTAGTGGTCAAAATCCAAAAAACAAAACTTTCTATTATATAAAAGTTTTAGTGGCCAAAATCGAAAAAACAAAACTTTAAAAAGTTTTAGTGGCCAAATTCAAAAAAGCAAAACTTTATATTATATTAAAGTTTTAGTGACAAAAATCGAAAAAACAAAACTTTAAAAGTTTTTGTGGCCAAAATCGAAAAAACAAAACTTTATATTGTATAAAAGTTTTAGTGACCAAAATTGAAAAAACAAAACTTTACTTTTAGTGGCCAAAATCGAAAAAAACAAAACTTTAAAAAGTTTTAGTGGACAAAATCAAAAAAACAAAACCTTATAATATATAAAAGTTTTAGTGGTAAAAATCGAGAAAACAAAACATTAAAAGTTTTAGTGGCCAAAATCAAAAAAACAAAACTTTATATTATATAAAAGCTTTGGTAACCAAAATCGAAAAAACAAAACTTTACTATTTATTTCAGTTGGTTTTTAATATATATATATTAATTATACGTAAATCAGATAATCAATTGTCGATGCCTTTGATATTACGTATTGATGTACTAAAATTCTTGAAATTATGAATTGATTAATTCAAATTCTTGAGATAACAACAAAGTGACAAGCAATAACACTCAGTCCCTAAGTTTATTATAAGAGAGAAAAGAAAGGAAAAGAAAAGAAAAGAATTCTTTCCTTCCATTTCCTTCCAAATCGGAAGGAAAGAAATACTAAACAATTTTGGCTAATTTTCCTTCCATTTCCCTCCCCTTCCCTCCTTAAAAGAAACTCAAAAACACAACATTTGTTATTTTCATTTCTCTTCCTTTTTTAAATGAAACTCGGGAACATAAGCATGTTTCTACTTTCCTTCCAATTCTCTTCTTTTCTCTCCTTAATGGAACTCGGGAACAGAACCGATGATCAAGTAGCGGTGATCAACCAACTAACCGGTGACGAGAAAACAATAGTCGCAAGTAGTGGCGGGAAACCTGTGATTCAAACCGGAAACAGGAGAACAGAAAAAGAAACTAAACATATAACATGGGACAGGGCAGAGCCACCCTGTCTAGGATTTGAACCGGGTGATAACGGTTAGAAGGTTTGTGTGTATCGTGGGTGGCGGAGATGGTAAAGATCCTAGGGTGGCTGTCCGCTGTTATATTATATTAAGATTATGAAATATTGAATTATTGTTACTTGATTTAGGTCACAATGTATAAATAATTTATTATATTTTTACAAAAAATATTAGGCTCGTAAGCTTAGACTGATAAACCATGTATATTAATAATATGGTCCAACAGCGTTGATGAGAAGTTTATCCAAGAATAGACGAACGTGTATTTGATTCAAAAACTGACTACAAGGAAATAGAGGTGGGCAAAAAACCCGAAACCGGAACTGACAACCCGAACCGGAACCGGAACTAGTTGTATCCGAATTGGTGGGTACATGCGCTTCCGGATTCTCAGAGATTTCGGAACCAGACCCGAGAAAAGCAGAACCAGTTTCACCTTTTACCAGGGCAAACCTGAACCAAAACTGGCCAAAACCCGAACCAGAATCGGTTTAAAAAAAAAAAAAGACCGGTTTGCCTACCTCTACGAGCAAAGCTGGCTACAAAAGGAAAGTGTGAAACAGGCTAACAGCTATAGCTTTTGATCCATTTGAAGTCAGTCAAGTTACTATGGCCTGAAAAAATATGAACAAAAATGTTGTAATGGGCCGAACTTTATGTGGCCCATAATTTTTCTTGAGATTTGTTACATATTTATTGATTTTGATTAATTTCGTAAAACACTTTAATTAATTGCAGGATATATTAATTCACTCATTTTTTATAACATTATAATTTCCTTTATGATTTAGGAATGTTTGTCATATGTAGATTTTGTGTATAAAAAAGGACTTGGAGTATTGATTTTCTCATTCAAAAATTTCCAAACTTTTTAGTTCAATTGTTCGTCACCCATGAATACGATCAAATAATCAAGTGAGAATATTGCTGGAAGAACACCATTGTCGGTTTTTCTATTAACATTAGAAAGTAGCAAATTTTGTGGCAAAATCTAAGAATTAATTAATTAATTAATCTAAGGATTAAAAAGTAATGGATTGTATATACGGATTAAAACTTAAAAGGCAACTACCTCTTCATATTTGGAAAGGACACTTCGGTAGTCAGTCACTTGTATATTTGAATCCAGGTATTATTCAGATGCTGAAAATTTTATGTCTATGTTAGATAAAATAAAATAAAATAAATAAAAGTAACTTTTATTTGTTAATTATATCATATTTGCATTTGCCATTATATATTCGTAAAATAAACTTGCTTTTTCATTGTTTTCGTATTCAACTTGGAATTATTTATTTGACTATCTTTAATTTTTATAGTAAAAACATGATGTTACAAAATCATTCCTTAAAACGGTAATGGTAATGATTATTGGTTATTGATCAGAAGGTTTTGTAACATATCGTTGTATGACTTATTAGTTTATTTATGTTTTGTCTTCGCAAAAAAACAAATGGAACGGGAAATGTATATTCATCCGATTTTAACATTGTAAGTCGTAACTGTATTATACATATATAAAAGAAAAAAAATTGTGAAAACACTAACGGTGTTTTTTCTAACAAAAAAAAGTTTGTTTATAGCATAGCAACAAACTCATGATTATTTTTCTTATAAGGTCCTTTTCTTTTTCCCAATGCTCTTGGGTATGTTTGGTATACTCTTGGGTATGTTTAGTATTTATGAGATTCATCCAAAAATTCTATAAAATTAAAAAAAAAATCTCCCTATGCTTTATATTAATGATTTAAAATTCAATGAGGTCAAGTGACTCCACAAAGTAGCTCCACCAAGGTTTATAGATACATATATACGCATGGAATTTACGCAAAAGAGATTCGTTTTCAAGCTTCTTTTCTATTTTTTTTCCTTTCTTTATGTTTTTCTTTTATTATTTTTTAATGTAAGTTTTCGTTAATCATTTTTGTTTTTTTTCATTAATTAAATATGTTAATTATTAAATGCTAAATATGGGCGTGAGCAATGGGCTTTTTAGTTTTGACTATTGAGAATTTGAGATGGGCCTAGTCTAAACTCTAAACTCTAAATGGAAAGATGGGTGGAGCCGTGGATAATTGAATAATTGCTATTATTTCTTATATATAGCTTACAATATTATAACGTTTTTGTAAAACTATTCTATATTCATATTCCACACATGATATGAAGGGACACATCACCTCAGGCTAGATCACCTGCTACGACCCATGGGAGATCAAGGGTCTACCCAGACAAAATTGTTTACGGTTCAATTCAATTCAAAATCATGAAAGTGTCCAAATTAGTCATCAACTTGATTTTTTTTTTTCTTAACTTATGGTCGGTTTGTTTTAAAAGTTTCAAAATGTAAAGAACATTTTGGTTTAAGGCAGTCGAACCATGTATAAATATTATAGATGTGTGTCTTAAGTTGAAGATTGGGCTAGACGTTTATATATATAAAGTTAGCGTGTTATATATTAGGAATGTTAATGTTTCTATAAACATTTAGGATGACAAGGCATGATAATATCAATGATGATGACGTAAGAGAGACCAGGAAAGATGACATTGTGAGCAACTTTTTTGGACCATATTTTGTTTCATAAACTGCAAAACTTTGAACAAATTGTGTGTTTGGTATATTTCTAGGAACTTTAAATAGTGTATTGTATTGTATTAAACAACTAATTTTAGCTTACAACAAACAACTTACTTTGAACAAACTTTTTTATAAAAAGCTCAAACTATGATACCAAACCATTGGTACTAATTAAATTTGGTTTGGTTTGGTAAATGATTCGACCTAAATACCATAAAAAATGGATCGTACACCCGCAATCCCAATTAAGTTCATGAGTTTCTTCTCTTGGTTTCAAAGACAAAAAATCAAAATTAACATAGGAATTTTGAATACGTACAGCCACCGAAAACCCACACAACTAACTCTCACATAGTTACATGACATTCGACGTTCATGGAGAAAATATTTCAAAAACAGGTATACAGAAAAGTAAGAAAAATGGTTATTTGAGACTTGATACAATTTAGATGTTTCAGTAGTATAGTATTTGACCTTCAAAACACCATATGGCTCTCATGGCTAAACACCATATCAATGAGACTACCAACAAACTCCGAGCATTAGCCACCCCCAGACTTGAGTGTGTTGCTCAACCTGTCATTAAAATATAAAATCATAAATTAAATATGATCCAAACACACACAATAAACCATTAAACCATTCCATGTATATATACAACTAATTCATTGCAGGACCAATTAAAGTCTGCGTGAACCACATAAGCAATTATACATGGTGCATGAAAGATAACTGTGTAGTTAGAGAGAGAAAAAGGCAGTTATGTGGTTTCTCTATATATAATTGATTCGGTATTAAACACACAAGTGGGTTAAAATGAGATATACAAGAGATTTGACAATCATTTGCTATATTGATGAATACTTTGAATTCTAAGGCAAATGCGTGCATCCATATGTCAATTTTGATAACACTAAGAGGCTACCTCTTAATGATTCATAGGCTCTAAATGATTAAGAGGTAATCTTTAATATGATTGGTTAAGATGTAACATTAAGAGGCAGCCTCATAACCATTCAGACTTAAGGTTACCTCTTAACTATTCAGAGGCTATGAACCATTAAGAAGTAGCCTCTTAATGACCATTAAGAGGCTACTTATTAATGATTCATAGGCTCTTAATGCTAAGAGGTAACCTTAAATATGATTGGTTAACAGTGGCGGATCCAGAAATTTTTTTCAGTGGGTTCACCATTTTCTGACGTTTTAATTAAATGGAACCGGACATAAAAATTTTCGGGTCGGGTTGATGGTTTGGGTCTTGTAATGTTCTTCACGTACTAACAGTGCGATATATTAAGTCAATGATTAAAATTAAAAAAACGCCGTCATTAAAGAGTTTGAAGTTACAGAGTGCATTTTCGTTTAAGATTTCTGAGTTTCACATCAAGCGGGTGTCAAGGGGGTCACGCACCCTTGCGGGGTCCAAGGTGGCGGTCCTACGGGCCATTCAGCAGGCATGGGTCAAGGGGGCAACGTCCGTTGTAGGGTTCGGGGCTGTTGGACTAATCTTGTATATATCAAATAGTTAAAGGTTATAGTTAGAAAGTTTTTAGAGTGTTTTAAGGTTTGGATTAAGATTGTTTTTAGCAGATTTTTTAGGGGATAAAGTTTGACTTTGTGTTTTGTTTTTAGTTTAAATAGGGGTTTAGGTTATTGGTTTTTTCCTTGTACCAGTTTTTATTTAATAAAGATCTCTGCTTTTTAGTTCATAAAAGTTCTTATCATCGTGGGTCTGGGCTGTTTTGTTCTGAGTGAAATCATCGACCACAGGGGCTGGGATTTTTCAATTAAAGGGCTGGTATCCTCAGGGGCAACGTCCCGAAACTTAAACGAAATTTGCTAAGTTTGTATGACAAAAATTAACTTGATCCAATGGTTTAACCACTAAAAACTACCATTTTGCTTGCTAAGTTTATATGACCAGAAAGTGATTTTAACATGATTATATAGAAATATAATCATTTATTATCGAGATTTCTGTAAAAAATATCACTTGCCTTAATCAAGTTGATAAATTGATGTGAAAATTATATTAAGAATTCACTCTTAAAAATCTTATTGGGTTCACCTCAGGATTCACCCCTAAAATATCAATGAGTTCACCCTATTTTTTAACTCTTTCGAAAAAACTTTTGCCTACTAACGAGTCGAACCGCGGTGGGTTCCTGTGAACCCACTTCTTATGCTTGCATCCGCCACTGTTGGTTAAGATATAATATTAAGAGGTAACTTTTTAACCATTCAGACTTAAGGCGTCTCTTAACCATTCAGAGGCTATGAACCATTAAGGACCATTAAGAGGCTACCTCTTAATGATTCACAGGCTTTGAATGGTTAAAAGGTAATCTTAAACATGATTGGTTAAGATATAACATTAAGAGGTAATCTCTTAACCATTCAGACTTAAGGTGCCTCTTAACCATTAAGAGGCTACCAAACAACCCCTAATTGTAGATTATAATTCTTAAAGCGTACTTACAAGCAAATATGAGTACACCATTTGTAGGAATCATTACAATTTTATAGTGAGCTCATTGGTGAGTTAATAAAAAAGTTCCTAATAATTCATACATATTTAGTGGCTTCCATTTAAACACATCACTTTGTATGTGTACATGTATCTATATATAGTGAGGACTGGAGGGTTAGACACACACCCAGAAATAATGCAAAAACTGTGAGAACCAAGTAACCAGCCTAAACCACATAACATAATATATATAGAGAGTGACCTCCATTTCAAAACCAACAATATATTGAGAACTGTGATATGCATAATGCAATTGTATGTACAAGTACATATGTATGTATGTACAAGTGTGTGTGTGTGTGTGTGTAACAAAAGCAATGTTTCAAGTATTAGTCTAGAAAACACAAACTTAAACGCTAACTGATCATAAATATTGTATTAATTTTTTACAGCTAACACACACACTTTCCTAAATATTGTTTTAATAGAGAAATTAATTGTCACTCAATGAACTTCTGTGCAGTTGTATATTTCTTGTTAACATTCAATGCCATAAATAAAATCTTCAATTAGAGGATGGCACTGAACCTATTTTTTTTTTTATTTTCATTTCATGGATGCATTAACTATTAGTTATGCTTACTTTAAAACTAATGGGAAGTCTATCAAAACACGCAATGCTGCAAACGTAATAGAGGTGGCTTTGGGCTGATGACAAGAAAACTTATCTCGTATAAAATTATGGAAAAGTAAGAATTGAGCCAACTTCTAAGTCCTATGCTAGTAAACCTTGAAGTGAAAGGGATTAAAGGCATGGAAGCAGCCCATGGAATGGTCTCTGTGGATCAAATTATGGCTAACAACCTTAGGCACTGTGACCCAATCAGCACAAATTGCTTCAATTAGCCAATTAGGGCCTGCGTTCAACATATCAATGAGTGCCTCAGGGCCTCTCCCTGCTAGCAATTTTAGGCAATGTACCTGGTCTCTCAGGGACAGCCCTGGTCTCTTACTCCTCAAGAAGAAACCCACCTCTTAGGCAGTGCCTATTGAGAAAATCTCCTGCTCATCCGGAAGCATATCGCTCCTAGAGAAACTCAAACCCAAGACCTCTCAAAAGAGAAATCAAGAGGGAACCGCTAGACTAGAAGCCCTTTGGTTCCAAAATAAGTTCTACTTTATTAAATGCATATCACTTGAACTTATTAATTTCCAAAAGCTACATCTATCTTATAAAATAGCTTTTAAGTACTTGTGAATGAAACTAATAATAATTCATATCTGAAAATGCAAAAATAGAATGCAATTTAAAATAGTTTAAAGTCTAGGATAAAGCAACAACTAACTTAAGAATCTATGGTTGGTACTTGATGCATAGAACCACAATACAATGGCCAAGCTAATAACCAGAAGTAGTTGCTCTTACCAGTCTAAGCCCTCAAAGAGACCTTCTCCTTTTATTGCAGAAGATTTAAATATTGACCATTGACGATTTTTTATTTTATGCAACTCCAAGGTTTCTGTCACAGCAGCATCATCAAGTGCACCAGAAAGATCCTGCTTGTTAGCAAATATGAGAACCACAGCACCTTTTAACTCTTCCTCCTATGTTAAAACAGAGTAGACGTCATATATTTAGTGTTTAAAAGAATTCCATTAACGAAATTAACAAAGATTATTGTTTTATAAAAGGAAAAAAAAAAGAAAAGAACCTCTAAAATTGCGTGAAATTCTTCTTTAGCAATTACTAGTCTGTCTGTGTCACTAGAATCGACCACATATATTACAGCTTGAGTATTTGGAAAATAGCATCTCCAGTATGGCCTAAAATAACTCAGATTTATCAGCTGATCAACCAGTGAAACAAAAAAATTAAATTAAATTAAATTAAGATGACTTCATCAAAATAATTAGAAACAATATGGTTTAGAAACCGTGAAGTGATTTGAGAAGATCAAACAAAAATTACCTGATGCTGGTTTGCCCACCTGTACCATGAAAGCATTGATGAGCAGTTGAAAACAGAAAATAAATAACACGAATATCAATCAATGAAAACAAGTGAAGAAAATGATAAATATAAAAGAACTTTAGATGACCAAAAGGTACCAACACACAAAAAATAACTCTAAAAACAACTCTACATGTTTCTTCAAAATCCTTCACATCATCTCTTTTTATGAAACCTTATTACTGCCTGACGGATTCTTCTCATCACTCACATTCCCATTGTCACAACAGCTTAATATATTTGTGAATATGACCCATCAAAAAAATCTCCAAGTGGCCTTAATAAAACATCATTAGAAATTTAGAATAATTTGTCTTTTATACTCTTCTCATACAGACATAGAGTACGAAAATAGGTATGCTTGTGCATAACGATACACTAAAACACCTTATTCAACAACTCTTAGGTTCCCTGTCTTTGGCGTTTCCCTCTGTTTGCTCCACATATCCCTACTAATTTGGATATTTTATACCAAATAAAAGTTTATATTAACTAAAGCAGTTAACTAAAGCAGTTGCTGATATGAAACTCCTTGTGATTCAGTCCCTAAAATGCCCCAAAAATATTCTACGAGTTTAGGGTAAAATGAAAGATCAAATTCAACTCTCTGCATCTGACCATGTTTTAGCAACAAATAACTTTCAGCTTTTTATGCAAAATAATACGAGAACTGAGTGTAATACACCACAATGAAATAAATCATTTTGTCCCAAGTGTAGAAAGTTGATTTTTTTTGGACTTCAATCATATAATTTATTAACATCTCTGAAGAAAATGATGCTTATTTGGTTAAAGGTGAAACAAACTTATAAAACGAACAAACCTTGTATATAAATTTGGCACAGTAATAAACTCAATTTCAAGCTTATTAAAAGTAGCAACCTATGATGCAAGTAAAGGGCATGCAATAAGCTCTATCATGGTGCTTCTTCGTTTTTTATATAATCTCATTCATGGCATAAAATGATAGCAATTATATCCAAGACATTTTGATTTTCCAATTGACAAATTGTTTTCATATTCAATGTTCATCACCACACTCTTGTATATTGCTTGAGAAAATATTGGTAAATTATGTTTTGTTAAACTTGATCCAAATTTAATCAGAATTTGATTCTTATTGTTTGGTTGTGTCCTCCCCACAAAATTCAATAACATCCGAATGATAAGTGCAAGAAAATGATTATTAATCATCTGATTGTTTTTCAATCAGAAAGATCATTCAAAACATACAGACAGAAAAGGCTGTAAAAAAACAAAGCAAGAGCAATTAGCTAACAATCAAACATACCCAGATCCCACACTTGAAATTTTATATTGTTGTATTGCACCGTCTCAACATTAAACCCGATTGCTGCACAGAAACTATAAATTAGTCCACACATCAAATCAAATTGATTCACAAAACAATAAAATGCAAATGAGAAATTTGGGACAAAGAAAGAGAACTAACTTGGAATAGTTGAGACAACTTCACCCATCTGAAGCCGATCTAAGCAACACATCAGTAACCAATCAACAATCAGTACAAAAACTAACTTCTATATAAGATTAGACGTAGTGAAAGATGGGATGATCATACAAAGAATAGTGGTTTTGCCAGCATTATCAAGCCCGAGAACGAGGATTCGAGCTTCTTTGTTTCCGAAAAGAGAAGAGAACAATCTCGTAAACACTAACCCCATCTATTACACCATATGCCAGATTTCCCAAATCTAAGGGCAAATTTCAAATCCTGAATCCCACCAAACAAACAGTGAGTGAAGTTACAGGAAGTGAATCCAGTTACTTAGATCGCATTTGTGTAATTTAGGATTCAGCCGATTAATTTGCACAAAACAGAAGCATGTGAACATGAAAGATGATGATGATTTTGAAAAGGAAAAGTTTACCTCTGAATCAGAGAATCTGGCTTGAGAAGATGCCAGAGGTTCCAGAAGATTGACGGAGAAAATGTTGAGATTTAAGCATACGATTCGAAGATTGAAATCTTCGTGTCGATCTTCTGCAACCCAAAATTTCAATTTTTATTTTGCGGGTTCAGGATCTGTGATCGGGATGTGAAAAGATGAACAGCGTGTGGAAATTACAAAATGTACCCTGTAATATCTCTTGGTCTCCATTTTTGTCAGGGTGTTCTTCGGATATCCGAAAATTTCGGATATTGGTTTTCAATATCCAAATCTGAATCCGAAATTATGGATATCCGAATTCAGGAAAGAAAAATGAAAAATTTTAAAAAATATATTTTGGTTATCCGAAAAAGATCAGGATATCCGAAAAAAGTATCCAAGTATCTAAAAAAATATCCGAAAAAAACTATTTGGGATATTGAATATCCGAACTATCCGAAAATTTTCAAACTAGGTATCAAAATCCGAACTTCTGGATATCCGATTTTTTCGGATATTTCGGATTCAGATACGGATTTTTTTGAACACCTAATTTTTGGTTGAATAAATATACTTGCCTTAAATTGTTTCTTTTTCTTTTTCAATCTATCACGAGTTATCTAACAACATCAATCAGCTGCGGGTATAAAAAAATTGGACAACATCAGATAGAAGATTGGCTGGCAAACCAGAGACGTACTTCAATGGTCCTGACCTTACCAGCATCGAGACTTGGTGTTTAAAGCATCATGTCCAGCCTTATGGTTCTATTAGGACAACTTATCTCAAACTTTTCCAACCTCATATAAGAGAACTTCGAGGATATGTGCCGGGTTTTCCAGGAAAGCAACCTATGTTGTGATAGATGGCTCGAAAGAGCTAGAATTCTAGACTGGATTACCAAAACATAACTTAAAACCAAATCATACTCGAAAGAAATTAAACAAACTTAGCTGACCAAACTAATAGGTTATGGTTAAATACATCTCTATAGGTGACCAATCAGCTCATTTCTATAATCGAATTGAACCTTGCTCATTTTCATGTAATTGTAGCATATTTCGATCCAAATGTATTTTTCAGTGGAGAAGTAGTGTCTTAGTTCCCTTATATAAGAACAAGGGAGACGCACAATGTTGTACTAACTACAGGGGAATTAAACTGCTGAGTCATATTATGAAACTTTGGGAAAGAGTGATTGAGACAAGATTGAGGAGAGAAACTCAAGTGACTGAGAACCAATTTGGTTTTATGCCAGGGAAGTCGACCACAGAGGCGATACACATTCTGAGAAGGATGATGAAGAGATATAGGGAGAACAAGAGAGATTTACACATGTTGTTCATTGATTTGGAGAAAGCATATGATAGTGTGCCACGCCAGGTGATTTGGGATAGCCTGAAGAGAAGAAGTATCCCTTGGAGGTATATAGAGTTGATAAGAGATACATACACAGGTGCTAAAACCAGTGTTAGAGCACCAGTGGGAGAGACAGATCCCTTCCCAGTCGAGGTGGGACTACACCAAGGTTCGGCACTTAGCCCGTTCCTCTTTGCAGTTATTCTAGATGAGTTGTCGAAGTCTATTCAGCAAGACATTCCATGGTGCATGCTTTTTGCGGATGATATCGTACTAATGGCAGAAAACAAAGAGGATCTAAATGCGAGGCTAGAAGAGTGGAGATTCGCCCTAGAGAGTACAGGCCTGCACATCAGTAGGTCAAAGACCGAGTATCTATACTGCAACTTTAGTGGTAGTGTCGACGACGATAACCATCTCACTATTGGAGACCAAGAGGTGCCAAAGACAACAAGGTTTAAATACCTGGGATCGTTCGTCCAGCGTGACGGAGACATTGATTGTGATGTAGCCCACCGCGTCCAGGCAGGTTGGAACAGGTGGAGAGCAGCCACAAGCATCCTATGCGACAAGAGATTCCCAGAAAAAGTAAAAGGCAAATTCTATAAGGTTGCAGTCAGACCGGCCATGATGTATGGAAGCGATTGTTGGCCAATAAAGAAAATTCAGGCTAGAAAGTTGGAGACGGCAGAGATGAGAATGCTAAGATGGATGTCAGGGCACACACGGATCGACAGAATAAGGAACGAAGTCATCAGGGAGAGATTGGGAGTAGCATGCATCTCGGACAAAGTTAGGGAAGGAAGATTGAGATGGTTTGGACATGTCAGGAGAAGAAGCCAGTCGGCGCCTATAAGAAGAACAAAGTTGATCACGGTGGAGGGGAAAAGAGGAAGGGGACGACCCAGGTTGACATGGGATGAACAGATAAGACAGGATTTGGCAGCGCTACACCTCTCGGAGAACATGATCTATGATAGGAGTCAGTGGAAACGTAGAATAAAGGTCCAAGATATATATGCCCTTTCATAGGTTTCTTGACATAGGGGTCGTCGGCTGTTGTTGAGTCTGTTTGATGGGTTGGGTTTTATGATATGTGTTATTGGAATGTTTGCAGGGTGGTGGGTTGTTATGTGTTATATGAATGTTTAGATACGTGTCTGTTTGCTGATTTGGGATTTATTGATATGTGTTATTTGCTTATTTGCGGGTGGGTGGATTGGGTGTTAGCTTTTTCTTACATGATTTACACGTTTTAATGTTTACATGTCAGTTTAAATCGTTTGTGTTTTCTTGACATAGGGGTCGTCGGCTGGGTTTTATGATATGTGTTATATGTGTTATTGGAATGTTTGCAAGGTGGTGGGTTGTTATGTGTTATATGAATGTTCAGATACGTGCCAGTTTGCTGATTTGTGATTTATTGATATGTGTTTATATGTGTTATTTGCTTATTTGCGGGAGGGTGGTTTGGGTGTTAGCTTTTTCTTACATGACTTGCACGTTTTAATGTTTACATGTCCGTTTAAATAGTTGGTGTTTTCTTGTTGGTACTTTGTGTACTTCATGCGTTTGGTTGTGGTTGCATGTTCTGTTTTGTGTGTAAAAAAAAGTGTTTAAAAAAAAAAAGAAATCTGTTTTTTGAGCCGGAGGACTCTACCGAAGCAGCCTCTCTATTCTACTTGTAGATAGGGGTAAGGTGTGTCTTTATCTTCCCCCCCAGACCCCACTATAAGTGGGATTTTACTGGGTACGCTTGTTGTTGTTTTGTATTTTCCAACATAATCAAGCTTACAACCTGCATATTTCAAAAGCTTGGTATCTACATAATCTAACTTGAAAAACTATAACCAAAGCATTTTTGTTGAATACTCTTCTAATTTTACATATCCTTCTAGTTCACAACTAAATATTCGTATTTGTTCGTCTCTGTGGACGGAGTGGAAGCGGCAATGAGCAAGGAAGAAGGGGTTGTTGCTAATGTGGTGCATCTGATATCAGCTGGAACACCTTTACAGGTAGACTAGTAACTATGAAAGAAAGCAATAATGGGATTGCTAATAGTTGTTATGTCTGACCTATTGAATATTGATATATATTATTTCAAGATGGGAGTCCATCACTCTAAATAAACTAAACGACATGAATTGGACCGACAACAAGTCCAAGTTAATGTTTGTTGAAAAGCTTCTTGGAGAAAATGAAAAGATGTGGCAGCAATGGAGGACAACATTTCCAGAGGCCTACGGCTCTCTCGAATCCATTGCAGATGATCCCCAGAATATTACCTCCCAAATAAGGCAAATAATAATAATGGAGGACCCATACAGAGGATCAACAGAAGAACACCTGCCACTTGTGGTCACAGTTTTGACTTGCCTCTGGTTGGCTTATGTTAGGTTTCCATGATCCTGCTTCTCAGACTCTTCGTTTTATGTCTTCAATGTCTTCTGGTTTGAACATGAAGCAGTATTTTTCTTGAATGGTGAATGCATTTTCATCCACTGGTGAATCTTCAATTATGGATCCTATATTGAGCTCTGTAGCACCTCCTTCTCCTTCTGAGATGCTATAGACAGTATCATTATCACTGACATCAGCGGAGACTATGTCCCAGTCATCCCTAAGGTCAAGATTATCAACTACTGTCTTTCTGGCCATGTTTCCGGTTTTGCTTTGACAATCTCTAGCAAAATGGCCTTCCTTACCGCAAATGTAACATTTACATTTACTCACTTGTCCTCGGTCTATATGCTTTCTTTTAGTCTGAGCTCACTTGCTGTTTTTATAAGCTCATCTCTTTCTTCGTTCCATTGTTTCTTTATTTCTTCATTAGCCTTAAGGACAATTGCAACATCCTTTATGAGGGACTCATTCTCTTGCTCCATGGTTTTGATCCTTTCTTTAAGCTCGTTTATCTCTTTTTCATATTTTTCTTCTTTGATTTTTCTTTCAGCATACTCCTTAGCTTGGTCTCTAATAGATTGTTCTCATTCCTTGTTTTTCTGGGTTATCAATTCTACTAGGACATTTGTGGGAGTAATATCAAGATCAGGATCTTTTCTTTTCACATTAACCTTTTTCTTGAGGTGGTGTAGTGCACATAGTGCACAAGCGGTCAACTTACATTCAGGGCAATGAAGCCTGGATATTTCAGTGGTAGCTATTCCGCAATAATGAATGCCCCATAATGCAGCTATTGAAGATGAGATCCATACCATAATAAAAAATGAAGAAACTAAAGTAAGAAAGGTTATCAATAACCAACTCTACAATGTAGAAGTTGAATTTGATATCCCCAATATCAAAGCTTTCACTGTAAGGGCTATAATTGATACAGGAGCCACATTCTATTGTGTTAACCTATCATCAGTCCCGGAAGAAGCTCTTGAAAAAATCAACAATGTTGTTTTCTTTAATGGGATAAATTCTAGACAACCTGCACATTCAAAAATAAAAGACGGAAATTTTTTGATCCAAGGAAGCAATTTTCGAATTCCCCTCATTTATGCATTCGAAATGAGAACAGGAGACGGAATTGATATGCTGATAGGAACAAACTTCACAAGATCCATGAATGGAGGGATTAGAATTGAAGGAGATGAGGTAACCCTTTATAAGAAGGTTACCAAACTCAAAACAAACCCCACAACAGAAATTCTAGAAACAGCCATAGAAGAATTAGAACTTGATGAAGACTTCTACCAAGAAATGCAAAGTGAAATACTTTTTACAAAAGAAGATGCTGCAAGGATAGGAAAGGAATTCAAACCTTTACTATCTGAATTACAAGACCAAGGGTTTATATGTGAAGATCCTCTCAAACATTGGAAGAAAAACAAGGAATTGTGCAAACTGGAAATCATAAATCCAGATGTAACAATTCAAGATAAACCACTGAAGCATGTGACACCTGCCATGGAGGAAACATTCAGAAGGCATATAAGTACTCTTTTAAAACTAGGAGTCATAAGGCCAAGCAAGAGCAGGCATAGAACTATGGCTATGATCGTAAACTCAGGAACCTCCATAGACCCTGTTACAAAAAAGGAATTGAGAGGAAAGGAGAGAAAGTTCTTCAACTACAAGTCTTCAGTTCCTTTGAAACATTTGTCCATTTTTCTTTGGAACACAGCCGGGGCATCATATTATGAAACTCATTTTTTAAAATATATGTTGCATGTTTCACAAGTCTAAATTTATAGTCTTATAATACCCGTAACAACGTAAAATTTAAATTATATAAATATATATATATATATCAGAACCAATTAAAAGAATTAAATAAGACAATTAAGCACAAGTTTAGACAAACTCAACGAACCAATTAATGACATTTCGATTTTAGTTGTGATTATTAAAATAAATAACCAATTTGAGTAAGTATCATAACAATTATAATTGTGAATGTGTTATTTTGATATCACGTGATTCACAATAATAGCAACCGAATGAATTTAGAAACCGACCCGTACATACCCATATAGTTGATTTATACAATAAGTATTCCTAACAGTTTCTTGTAAATAGAGTTATTTCAATTAATTTCTATCATTAATATTACGTTTAACTGTAACCGAAAGAAGTAAATTCAGTAGCATACGATCGGATCCTTCATTATTGACAATTGAGAATTTAAGTCAACAATCAAAGAAATCTACTAGCAACTATTTCTTTCATAAACATCCCACTGGTTATTAGAAATCCGTTCAAGAAAAAGGCCGAGAGCCACCCACGATAAACATCCACCATCAAGTAAGCAGCACCTTGATCTCGATCCGGCATCAGGACATCGTTTAAACATCGACTTCTTGTTTCGCCATCCAACACGACTACATCATCAAAACTATTCGATCTGTAGGCATCCGAAATTTCCATCACCACAACCATCGATTACAACCGGAGTGGAACATTGTTCGATTGTGAAACCGTTTCGGTCCCGATTGCGTTTGTGTACTCACGATTTAAGGTAAGGTTTTTAATTGTTTTATTTGTTATGTTAGTATATTGATCCATGCTTGAGATGATAATCGATGAATGATATTTCTTATAAATATTGACATATTAATTAATCATTATATTATCTAAAATTGTTAACGTTTTAGTCAAACTTATATAGTCAAAATTAAATGGCTTGGAAATGATATATACACAGAAACATATGTAAGTAAAAAAAAAAAATGATATTTGGATGAGAATTTGTGGGTATATATACGCACAAACATGGATGAACGAAAGCCTTAGCTTAAATTTCGAAAAGCCCAGTAAGGAAACAAAAGAGAAGCATGAGACCAGATAGTTGAATCTTAAATAATTAAAGAATATTTCAATTAACAATTGAATTCCTGGACTGCATGGTTAAGACATGATTTATCATGCAATGGGTTAAGTGTCTTAATTCAACCCTAGCTATATTTTTCAAAATGAATCTTAAGTCAGATTTATGAGCTAAAAATGAAAATAAGTGTATAATCAACTAATAATACAAGCTTGGTTGGATTTGTTAAAACTTAAAAATCCAATTCAAGATGTCACATATTCAAATCCGTTTAAAAAAATAGTTTTATTTCGTTTCTTTAAATCATCCCGATTGAAGATATTAAAATACCTGACTTGTAAAATTAATGAACAGTTGCAAACATTAACAAGTAACTTCATAAAATTTACAAATTTTATTAATTAAAAACTAAGAGGTACAATCATCAAAATCTAATTCGTTTAAACTAACGTGAAATTATACCAAAAAAACACAGATTTCTGAATCGATCGAGTTTTGGATTACTTGCTTATTACCTGAATTACTTGTTAAGGCTAAGGTACGGATTTTCTTTTCGTTACTTATAGCATTGTTCTACTCATTTTTTTTAGTTGAATCGTTTGGTTTTCAAGCATCCGTTGATTCTAATTCTGATTTTATGCATGCGATATAATCATTAAAATTGTATTCATTGTCGCATGTTCCGTTAAATTGACGTATGAACTGTTTCATGCGCTTCTGTTTAGATATTTGATTGTGTTCTATACGTAATTTGTTTCGATTCCGATACCCGAGCAGAGCCTCCGGTAGGTGATTCTACCGGTGCGTCATTGGGGCATCAATGGCGTAGCACTTTCCGTGACGGTGTGACTGGTTCACGGCGTCTCTATTTAGTACTCTGATGGTACAATTGTGCACATACTGAATTTTGATGAGGCGTATGGACTGGTCCTAGGATAATTGTTTTGTTTTAGTGAGTGTTGGTGTGTGCCCACATACAGCTCACAATTTAGTACATTAGGCCGACGGGTCTGTGTACACCATTTGTTTTATTTTGTTTTGTGCTCAAATGGGTATCTCCTTACCATACGACTTATTTGATATGTATTCGCTTTAATTAATTGAAATTGTTAATCGTATGGTTAGTTCGTTCTGACAATTCGTTATCATATGTTATCTTGTGATCATTATAGTTGTAATATTTCCGCTGAATTTGCCACCACTATATTTTTCCAATTCTATAATCGTTTCCCTTTTCAGATTTCACCACCATTACTTTTGTTATTCCGTTACTGAGCAATTTTTGGCTCAGCCGTATTTCTTTTTGTTGTTTTTTTTATTTTATAACAGGTATACATGGGAGTCAGGGGATGTGTGAAGAGAAGATAATCAGATTAAAGAGTTTAAATCAGATTGTGTTAATAAATATTATAATTAGGTCTTTTGAATTTCTTTAGTAAACTATGTATTTATTTAGGGTTAAATTCGTTAAAGATGTGATATGTTTTGTTCTGATTTCTGTAATAGTGACACGTCAGCCCTAGTCAGGTTGGGGTGTTACAAGTCTAGTCATATATTTTATTTTAATTTATTTTTATATATTAGTGAAAAAGTTCATATCAAAATTATCACGACGGTCACCAACAACCAATTGATCTAACGGTGACTCATGATTTTTTTTTATCAGAAATCATAAATTGAAATCTTGTCTATAGCAAAATTTGCTTTGAGTAGGGCTAGTTTATCAGGTCATCATGTTACTATTCTTCAAAACATAGACACCATGTTCTTCAGAACATAAAAGTGACTCGTTTGTCAGGTAATTCAAGTTTCTAATTCTTTGCTATTTTAAATACAAATTTTCACAATGGTCAAATATTTCACTCATAGCTGGGAGGCGGAGATTAGAACACTCTACACCATGAAAAGCTGTACTTCAATATTCTCACTTTAACCTTTGATAATATCACCGGTTACTTCTCTCTGATAAACCGGTCAACTTTTTAAAAACGGTTTTGACCATAACTGATTCGGTTAATAACCGGCTTTTCAAGATATAAAATTTAAATTGATCTAAAATAATCAATTTTTTACTTAAATGAATCGATTGACCGGATTGAAAAATCGTTTCTTTCACTTTGAAACCTCAAACACGTTCTAAACATAAACCGGTCAACATATGTATTAAGGCTCAATTTGCAAAAGACTCAGGAATCGTGCTATTCAAGACTTCAAAGCATAGTCAATCCAAACTGAAGAAAGAGGCTATAGCCAAAATTGGCCCCCGGCTAGAACCATCCTCACCCAAACACTACTTAGAATAAATATTTGATAATTTGCAAGAATCTTTTGTATAAAAAATATGCAAAAAAAAAAACCCACAATTTATTGACTTATTTTATGTCTTAACCTAAATAATAAAAATATCTATCTACTTGAGAACTATAATAGCCCAACTACATTGCAGATTGGAAGATCATCTCCGCAAGTTCCTGCAAAATTCAATCCACCTCATACTTAAAATGATCAAAACAATCTTAAAAATATAACATGTTTTTTATAAATTCAAAACTGGCATATTAGGTGCAAAAATATATTATTAAATTTACCTGTTTGCCAGAAGGCACTTTAGGTTCTCCCCATTCCATAGCTTTCTTTTCTAACAATTCAAAATCAGCTTTTCCAGCCTGAAAAGGATGATAGAAAACACAAATTATAAAACAAAAATAAAATAACACCAAATTACATTACCGCGCTTAAAACGAGAGGTGGGTGTTCGGGTGATCACCTCAATTTGGGCACCAAGCTCCGAATCAAAGCTATGATATCTCTTGCGAACAAGCTCGTCCAAAGAACCATCCTTTAATAAAACAATATTGCTCACGTGTGTTACTCGAGTATATGATCAATGAAAAAAATATATAAAAATTAGAAAAAAAATAGCATGAGCGTATAATATAGCAGAAAAGATACCTCAATCAGTTTTTGAGCATTACGGAGACCTCGTGCAAGTGTATCCATTCCAGCTATATGGGCAATAAATAAGTCCTCAACATCTGTGCTCTCCCTTCGTCTACATATCATGAAATAACATTTTTTTTAATTTGTTTGTTTTTATTCTATAGAATACGAAACAATGTGATTTATAATTACTTACAATTTGGCATCAAAATTGAATCCGCCAGGAGAAAGTCCACCCTAAAATAAAAAAAAATAGTTAAAATCATGAACAAAAAAAAAAAGTAAAATTTCCTGTCTCCCATGAAAATTGCAACAGCTATTTTCATTATTGCATATATGCTCATTACCATCATTACAACCACATTGATGGTATTGATGAAGATTCACAAGATACCTATATTTTGACTTTGTTTAGCGTTTTCAAGATATTTCAAGATATATGACAAATGGTCAATGAATTTTCTTGATCTATTCACAAGTTAAAGATTGCAATTTCATGGGATGGAGGGACTACATGCAATTTTACATACATTTCTGATAACACTTAGCATAACCAAAGTGGCTTCGTTAACATCCATCAAAAACTGATCTGTATCCCAACCTATCATAAATCGAAAAAAACATTTATCAAAGTTTAATCAAAACTACACAAACATACTAATATTTAAAGAGAGGCAGCTTAATATCAATATTTACCTATTTGAGGGTCACCGGTGTTTGCATCGATATTTCCTAGGAGCCCATTGATTCTTGCAGTTTCAAGCTCATGGTGGCAACTGCGGGATAAGAAAGATCAAACCTTGTCGAATTTAGGCAGTCAGCTAGTATTTTGACTGTAAAACGTTACAGGTTGTGAAAAAAATTTCCTAAAATCTTGTTTCTACTTTTTTCATATGATAAACACAAAGATGAAAATAAAATATTCGCAACACGTAACATGATTAAAATAATTGTTCATAAAAAGATCAGAAGTAAGATCAGAATGTCACACACCTGTGCCCAGATAGAGTAGCATGATTGCATTCAATATTTAATTTGAATTCTCCTGCAGTAATATGACAATACAATTCAGAACATGTTTTATAGAAAACTATTGAAATTGAATTATAACACAATATTCTAGTGACAATCTTTAAAACTCTTGCAAGTCAATGGAGGCATGTTATTTCAACATATCGCTTTATATGGGTATGTCATTAAGAAAACAAAATTTTACCTATAAGTCCATATTTCCGTAAGAAATTAGCAGCAGTGGCAGCATCCCAATCATATCTGACAACACAATTATGTGAACTCATGAGAAAGATGATAAATAAAGGGATGAAACTTTGCTGACAATATAGATATATCTTACTGGTGCTTTGTTGGTTCTTGAGGCTTTGGCTCAATAAGAAATGTTCCTGAAACAGAAGAGAAAGTACCATAAATCTTTGACTTTAATTGTCAAACTTGTAACTAACAAAACTATCGTTATTATTAAGTCTTTTATAGTGCTAAAAACTTTTGTGCGTCTATAATGCTCGATATATATTATACATAAAACTAAAAGCAAACATTACCATTGAATCCAATCTTCTTTTTATAAGCTACAGCAGCTTCAAAAAACCGTGCCTGCAAATGAGCAACATTGAACATTGCATGATAAATCAGATAAAAAATATCCTCACTAACATATAGATATATAAGATGGGAGCACTTTACATCTTTGAAAACAGATTTATGTAAGTTATAAACCCCATTGATTTAGCATTTGAGTTGATTTAGCATTTGATGTAAATGCTCATAACTAAATTGCTTGTGGACATTACTAAAATAACTTAGTTAAAAAGTTAATGCTTTTTCTCATAATCTTACCATATGATCAAGCTCTCTCTCCATATCGGTGTTGAGAAGAGTCTGATAACCCTCACGACCGCCCCAAAAAACATAATTCTCACCCCGAGATAATGTGTAACCTGTGTTTTATACAATAATTAGCATGGTAAAATCATATTAAAATCAGAAAATTTTTAATTATCTATATAACAAACTACCAACCTCCATTGCTTTCTTAACCTGAGCTGCAGCATATGCATAGACTCCAATTTCAGGGCTGTGATAAAAAACCAAATGAATATACAATCATATGAAGCTATATTTAATTAAATATATTTTGAACAATGAAATTATATTACCTGGTGGCACCACCATGCATGTAACGGGGATGCAGGAACAATTGAGCCGTACCCCATAAAGGACGAATGTTGGTACCCTGAGACTATAAGTTGATTCATAAAATATTTAAAAAAGAAAGTAGGCACTTGATTTAAAACACAATGAAGTAAAATACAGACTATAATTACTATTAAAGCATGAGAAATTACCTGAAGTTCTTTAGCAAGAGCTACAATTTCATCAAGATTTGCATTAGATTCCTACAAAGATGGTAAAGTGGTCAATCAATCTGTGCTAATTTTGCACCCTCCTTTCATGAATACGTTTCTTATCATTGAAAAGAAAATTAGTAAATATTAAGGGAATAATTTGGGTCAAGCTACCTCCAATGTTTTACCATCAGGAGCAATATCTCTGTCATGAAAACACCACCTATCCACTCCAAGCTTTTCAAGGAACTCAAAGTTAGCCCTCACTGCAACAAGGAAAAATAATCTAAGTACAAAATCCATCTAGACATAAAAAGTAGCGTTTAACAGGGTTCAAGAACAGTCAATCTCACTTCTTCGTTTAGCCATGGCTAAAGAATTAGTACCATCTTCCCATGGCCACACCTTAGTGGCTGCACCAAAAGGGTCACTCCCAGTTCCACGAAAAGTATGCCAAAAAGCAATACTAAATCGCATCCAATCCTATTGTGAACAAACAATAAGGTCAATAACAATCACATATAAATGCAAAATGTTGAACACAAAGATACTGTTATCTTTCAAATTCTATCAAAAGGTACACTTTTTCAAAACCTAACCTTCATACTCTTCCCAAGAATCTCCTCATTGGCATTGTACCATTTATATGCAAGCGGGTTCTTGCTTGTTGGCCCCTAAACGAAACAATCAGATAAATAAACCTATGAGTCAACTAAAATTTAAAATTCTAATTAAAAGAGATCATGATTAGTTTTCTTACCTCGTACTTAATTTTGGGAATCCCAGGGAAGAATTCACCTTTCCATTCCTCAGAATCTTCGGAACCACAACCATCATCAAGATTAGCAGGACAAGTAGGCGGAGGCTCACAAATCTGTAAATAAGAACATCAAATTAGTTGATTTTCGAGCTGCAAGTCATACAAACGAACTAATTGGTAACACAAAATAATCAAATTAGTTGATTACAAAATAATCAAACATTCAAACTCTTTACCACTGTTTTAGATATCACAACGAAACAAATAAGAAGCAGCAAGAGCTTCCCAGCTTTCATCTTCGTCATCTATCCCTTAACCTAGATCAACTAAACCCAAATTCAAACACAAATTTAGATCAGAAAGAAGCAATAAATTCATAGAACTTGATCATAATACTACAAATCGGTTCAAAACCTCAAAAAACCAAGTGCAATTTGAACTGAAAAAAACAATTTAAATACGAAAGAAAATAAATTGTTGCATCATCAATGCACAATCATGAAAACCTAATTGAGTGAGCACTATCAAGTATCAACGAATGATACGGTACTGTGAATAATTTAGCAGGTAATCAGCAATAGTATGAAACAAGTAAAAGAGAGAAGACGGAAGAAACCTGAATTTTAATGGTGATTTCAGAAAGCAAATTGTATCGAGTAAATAAAATTGCAGCAGACGCAGGTTGTGGGTATAACATTGTGGGAATTGGTGTATTTATATTGTGATTTGAGATAAGGACGTAGACTCATAACTTGGAAGTGACGTGGGTGTTTTATCGATAAGATATTCAAATTTTAATTTGTTTAAAGACTTGAAATTCATGTCGATGCATTAATCAAGAAAAATAATGATAGATGGAGGATATTTATTTATTTTAACGAGTTTATTTTTTTTTTTTTAAGTTTTCATATATTATAAAGTTTTCAAATTTTATGATAATTTGGCTTTTATAAAAATATGTTTTCTGATAAAAGATTTTTTTTGAATTAAGAAATCTATTTTTTTAATTTGAAAACTGTATAAATAATATAGCTTGCATTTTATTTACATTTAATATGATTGAGAAGTATTTAATAAAAAGGAAAAATTATTAGGAATATGTTTTACAAATGCAATATATCACACGAAATAAACACGCTTAAAACAAAATACAAGACTAATCAAACATCAATTAATAAATTGCAAGCATGTATCGTGATCAAGCTGAATTGCAAGTAGAGTCGTGATTATACTAAAAACGACTATTTTCATGATAGATACATCTCAATTTGACCTGTTTACATGAAAATTACACTTATTAATATTGTATTATTAAGGTAATCAATCTAGCCCAAGAGACGAGATAGGCTTATTGTATATGTAGATATTAATGGTTCATTCTCAACAATAATTAGTCAGATGATCTTAGTAATTTGTCAGGTGATCTTAGTTTATTTTACAGTTAAAATTGGACCACTATTATTTTTTCTATTATTCGTCTTGTCGGATACAACCATTTTGAAACCTCTAATCATTATATTGCTTGAGAATATGTCGTGTTCGTGTTGCAAATGAATTAGGGGGCAGCAAAATTCTCAATCAAAGTCTTGTTTGGCCACACTACTATTGCAATTGGAATATTCTTCTTTCTTCTTTGCTTGTCTTTTTAAAGAAAATTTGGTTGCTTGTTTACTGATGACGAAAGAGTAGCAGAAACAATATCAGGTCTTTAATTCTTTGATGCTTTCATTTTCGCTTTTACTCAATAGCATTTATCCAGTCCTTTCAAGTACCCATGTGGCCAACTCGCGATAGATAGATACATAAAGAATGTGTGTGTATAACTATAAATGTTGTTGTGATGTGATGTGATGATAAATAGGGGTGGCGGTTGGAGCCGTATGCAGGGAAGTGTAGCAATTGTTAACCTGCTTTGTTTCTATACGATTGGTACTCCAATGGGAGCATTGTTGGGTTAGTTAGCCAACCTTCAAGTGAAGTAGGTAGAGACATAAATTAAAGAAAAAAATTGGTGTTAGCTAGTTCAGTTAAGACATGCCATTAGGCGCGGCTTTTCATCGACTGTTGAGGTCGTCGGATCACCATCAGGCATCAGCACACCGTAACTGCCATTCTCCGACAAATGGGGTGTGCCCGAGAGTGAGCAGAGGGGAATATGGTTTACCACCAAGTAACAACGGAAGGTGGAAAATGATGACGGGAGGCGTCGCCGGCAGTTGGCCGGAAATGGACTAATGGAGGGTAACACACACAAAAAGTGTGTGTATTTGGTATGTGGCTGGTGAAAATGAGAGGGGAAAGGGTTAATTCCCTTCTATACTACTTACGTATTGGAATAGGTATAACCACGTATAAACTACGTGACAAACTTGTTTAACGGCTACATGCGTATTTGATGTTGGATGCTCCATTTGACCCCCTTTTTTTTTTTTTCTTTTTGGCCCCCAAATATTTAGTATTAAATACGTAGTGGTTGTTTAAGTTCAATCACACATTTCAAAAATGCTCTCTAAACGCAAAAGACACTCTCTAAACAGTAAACTCTCTAAACACAAAACCGCTTAAAAATGTATGTTTTTCAACTTGATCCTTATGATTTATTTTCAAGTAATAAAAATTTTTATTAACTTTTTATCCAATTTTATTTTAAATTTTGTAAAAAACCATTTTTTTTAAAAAAAAATGGTTTGTAGAACCGATTTCCCCCACTCCGAACCGGTTCTCCTTTAGGTTTAACATTTCATTCTCCCAAACCGGTTTCATATCCACGCTATGTCGCTATACTGAACCAGTTTTGATGAAAAAAAAATCGATTTGTGCATCACTATATCTTGTTTAGGAAGGGACACCGGACACATCAGCCCACAAAAAAACGCACGCCAATACGCCATTATGGAATTGGGCCTTCTTTTCTTACCTTCTAAATCCAAATATCCAATTCTACCGACTGCCTTAAGTCATAAGCCCAACCACGCCTGGCTTAAGTCATAAGCCCAACCAATCTGTTTCCAACTTGTGACCTATTGTGACAATATAAAAACTTGTAACCTAGGGTTTCATTTATTTTTGTATATTCTTACAATATCATATATTATATGACTAAACACAAAACCAAAAAAAAAAAAAAAAAGGTTAATTTGAATGTTACATCGGGTTTCATGAGTTTAATCAACTTAAATCAACTAATCATTAACGACCACATAAGCTTAAGAGCATAACAAAATCCAAATTATGAACAAAATAAATTTAATTTGCAAATGTGCAAGACATAAAAATTTATAATAATCCCTCACTTCAAGGAATATATTATATATACAACCCGATAAACATACGATGCGTGCAAATCAAATAAATTAAGCATCCCGAATAGTTTGCAAGATGCTAAACACAAAAATTGTCAATCATATGGAGAACCACATCTGCACCATCAGAATTTAACCAATAAATCTTCACCTGATAAAAAAAATAATAATAAATAAATAAATAAATCTGCAACCATTTTATAACTTACAAGGGTTCTAAATTTTTTTTAATTTACATTGAATACTTACCTGGATAGTACTATGTGCAATATATCGCTGTGTACTGTTATGGAAACTAACATCAACACGTTCCCAAGGTTTTTGAGTAAGACCTCTGATCATTGTCTCTGAATAAACAGCACAAATATTATCAAAATATACTGGACATTAAAGTTGACAAACTACACTATTAAATATTTGACAATATCATAATATACCTTCAAAATCATCCGGTGAAACTGAAGCAGGAGTCCCATTTTGAACTGCTTCACCAGCTTCTTGTTGATCTTGCTCTACATAAACAACGTGTGGGTACTTTTCATCCTTTGAAAGAAGATTAGACTAGAAGACACGACAAAATAAGGAAATTGAAATATAGTTATCGGACAAAATAAGGAAATTAGAATATAGTTATCGAATTAAGTGTTAAATATAGGGACAAAGCAAACCGACATTTGGAAGTTCATGTTGACGGCGAATAGATGATGTTTTCCACCCAACCATATCTTTATAGTCAATTAAGTTCAACATAGATATCAAACCAATTACAAAATGTACAAAACAAAAAGCAAAAAAAAAAAAAAAAAGAATAAAAAGATACGATCATAGTTTGCGTTAGCATATGCAACACGACGCTTGAATGACCCTAAAGCAGAGCTGCCAATATGCATAAAAATGTAACTATCAGGAAAAAAAAAACAAAAGAGGAAAATAAAAGAAAAAGGAAAAGAAAAGAAAAACTAACATGAATTTAATGTCCTTTGAGTCATTAACCATCCGAATTAAAAGGGGAAGTTCCCCATCATCAGTATCAGTGAGAAACAGATGCTTCCCGGATCGCCCTGCTATCCAATGTGCAGTTTGTGATGCACTTCTTTCAAGAAAAGGAACACCGCATAGTAACGGAAGCTGTATGCATTTTATAGAACATGTTAAACCTCCATTGATCAAAATTAAAATGCCCAAATCATGGAGTTGGTTATGCCAACCTGCCAATTCCCTCTAGAACCAAGGTGTGGGGTTGCAAATGTTATGAAATTAACCGGTTTCAAACCAGCAATTTTAGCTTCATAAAGTTGTTCATGGCATTGTTCAGAATTGCTTTCATTCTTTTCATCGGAATGTGATAATCCACCTATAGGATGATTTTCGTAAAGTTTTCCAATAGCATATCGTGCCACTAGGCCACCTAATGAATGTGCTACAAACGAGATCTTGGACAGTCGAGGCCAACGTTTAGTAACCTCCACAACCTGCAACATATACAACATGTGATAAAACTATTTCTTGAAAATATATCTAAAAACAATAAAAGAAACAAGAATACCTCTTCTGCTAACCTTTCACCCATGCGGTCAACCCCATCAAAAGTCAAGGTAGATGAATTGCACTCACTACCTGCTCAACACATAATAACAATATATATCCACAATTAAACATAGCTTCATAAAGGTACATTCTTGGTTTTATACAAGTGAAGCGTTCCAAGGCTTTTAGGTTTCAAAAGCTAATGCATTGAGACGTGCTCTATGTACAACCAAATAATCTTTATTTACAACATGAAGTTAAGTTTCTCCCATCTATTTTACGTATCAACATTCTAATCAATCAAATCTTTCATAATTTCTTTATCAGCCTCCTACAAACCCTAATTTTTGACCAACTTTGATCATATTTGACCCAGAGACACATGAGGCGCTGCCTCAAGGCCCTGAGCCGCTTTACTAATAGCCATGTGAGACTCGTGCATCAGGTGAGCCTTTTTAAACCAAGGCTACATTATGATTAATTAATGCTAGCCAGAATTTACTCAAAAAATGTGACATACTGGACTCTTGAATTGACCAACTTACAGTGAACAATGACCCTATCAGGAAGCATCTTGACAAATTGCTTAGCAGCATATTCCCAATCTGAAGCACTGGACATAAAAATAGAACCGAATGAAGATCTTACAAATTTCATACCAAATCAAGGATAGATACATTTCAAATTCAGTCAACTTCAAGTATAAAAGCAAAACGTAAATCTGTGAAAGAATGGGGCAAACAGAGATGAGCTGCATTTCACTAGTGTGCGAGTGCATCAAATCATCTCTTGCATCAATACCATCAAGCGGATTAAAGGGGGGAATTGATTCTAAACGATCGGTATACATGCAACGCAATTTCCAATTCAAATCAAGAAACGAGAGGAAAATTGAGGAAATCACCTTCCAATGATCCCATTAACCATGATTACAAGATGATCAGGCTGGACTTTAGCGCCAGCTGACACCACATCGAAACCATCTTTACAGTCAACAGCATTTCCATCGGAATCGATTACTTCAGACGGCTGATTCGTCTTGTTCTGCTGGTTCACGAAGAACAATCTCCCTAATTTTGGAATCAACTCCATCTCTAAATTGGTTGGAACATATGTCCTGAGGTGCCCTGGTTGAAACCCTAGATTGAAGCAATTGAGATTCAGGGGCAAAACATGGGGTTTTGTAGCGACGGCAAACATGCGTATGGAATTAGATCATGGGAGAGATTGATTGTGAGAAGAGTGAAGATTGCTGGGACCTGCAATGGCGTGGTCAGGTTTTCACAAGGGAGAATTTAACAGTGAGCCTGGGTGCTGTGTGGTGGAGGTCGAAGGGTGCAGTTGCACCACATGGTTAGGGGAAGGGTTGGTTAACTTGTGTCACGTCCGGTAGGATTCTAGTTTTTGTCGTCCAACTTTACGAGAATCACCAAAGGGGTTTCTAACACAGAATATAACACGTTTCTTATTATAAATTTTGGGTTAGGATTTTTGACTAGAGCAAATATTGATATTGGTTAAGCTAATGGATAATTCAAGTTGGGAGTTATCTTCTGAGTATGTGAGTCAGGTCGTCATGATTTGTTTGGCGCTTTACTTCTCCTATGAGTGGTCTTGAATTTTATTCTTGGCTAAAACAAATATTGTTATGGGTTAAGGCTAGACCTTTACAAAATCATATATCCAGTCCGCTTCAACACTACTCGGACCGAGACCAATTTTGGTTAATAACCAAGACCGAAAACCAAGCCGGGTGACATTGGCAGTCATCGGGTAGAGGTGGGGAAAAAACGGACCCAGAACCGGACCAAAAACCGGAACCGGTCATACTCGAACCGATGGGTACAAACGGGTCCGGTTTTTCAGACAAATTAGAACCAGAACCAAAACCGGAACCGGAAAAACCGGAACTGGTTCCACCTATACCTGGCCAAAACCCGAACCGGGTATTGACTTTATTGACCGAAACTAGAACCGGTTGAAACCGGAACCGATTCCAAAAAAACCCGATTTGTGCACCTCTACTCACGGATATCGGTTATGTTAGCAAAAGACCGAGTCCAAAAACTAAGAATTTGGCCATTGTTTCCACGTCATTTCTTGGATAATTCTCTACCGATGGAACCTAGGGATGTTCAAAATATCCGAAACTCGAAAAAAAACCGAAATCCGAATTGTATCCGAAACCCGAAAAAACCTCATCCGAAGTCTAATTCGGGTTGTTCGGGTCAGATAATATGATTTTGGATTCGAATCGGGTCGGGTTTCAAGTATGCAAAAACTAGTTTTTTCGGTTCGGATATCTAAATAACCCGAATAAAACCGATCTATTCGAGTCGGATGATATATTTTGAAATTCGGGTCGGTTTCGGATAGACCAAAAAAATTTTCAACCTCAAAAAACCCGAATTACTCGTTATCCGACTCGATAAACACCCCTAATGGAGCCTGCAAAAATCGGTGCAAACACAAATCTAGGCTTGTATGTAGGCATGTAGCAGTAGCATAGTTAAATGAAGGACAAAATAACTTGCTTTCTATTTTAATTCATGCAAAAAATGCAATATTTATAAACTCTATGATTTACAAAGTTGTTAGGCATGTGCAAAATCAGGTGCCCGACCTGATTCAACACTACCTGGACCGAAAGCGAGAACAATGTTGGCTAATAATCAAGACAAAAAACCAGACCCAGTACATAGTACGGTCTCGGTTTTAAGGTACTTTCCGGACGGGTAATTGTGGGCACCCGTTTTTTTTATCACCCCAAGTTGAGACAAGATGTTTTTATAGTTGTGGGTTTTCTTTCTAATCAGGGCATTAAACCCTGTTCTTCAGGAGAAATGATGTTCTATTTACTAGAGTGATTATGGAAGACCGGTGTTTGCTATTAAAAAAACTTTACAAGAACCAAGCCTAATTTTATTATTATTATTATTATTATTATTATTATTATTATTATTATTATTTTATTCACAATTACTGAAAGAAGATTTTAATAAAAAATCATATTAAGAAGAAGCAAATATTGAGAAATCAGTTTGAGAGTGTATTCATAAACAACTGATCATTTGAAAGTCAGATGGTGATCACTATAATTAAATTATAAATATATGAACAATCTTCGTTTATGTTTCAATGATTTGATTCAAATGACTAGTTTTTATTAAAAGAAGCTTAAAATGACATTTAAACTATATGTATTTTCTCGATCAGCTTCAATCTACTAACATTATTAGTTTTTTTTAATGAAAGACATATTACACTTTTTGCATATAAGGATTACATGAATTTACTCAAATAATAAAGAAACGAAGTGTAATTACTAACAAAACAAATTTTATTATTATAACTAGGTTAGAATCACGTGTATAACATGAGTTAAATAAACATATTAAATAATTAATAAAAAAATGTCATGTTTTAAAAAAATGTACATTAAAATGGTTGAATAAACTCGTGTATTAAGTATGTTATATAAATATACTTTCATATCAATTTCATTTGGTTAAATAGTTATATTAATTATTATCTATATTAACGTATATTAACTATATTCATAATCAATAATGAGTGTCAATAATTAAATATAAGAGAAAGGTGGAAAAACAAAAAAAAAAAATTAAATACTTAGAACGATGTATTTGGAGAGACTGATGAGGCAACCGAGTTTTCACATGACATTTAGGTCCACTTTTTATGATATTGACCATGTGATGTGATGTGATGTTTTTGAAATTCTCCTGATTGATCATATTATATCTCATAGTTACTACCGAAACTTTTAAAGTTGTCGTTAGAATTCTAAGTGAAAGTAATGCCATTTATTATTTGATTTTGTAGTTTCTCAAATAGTTTTAGCTATCTAGGTTGACTTTTTTTCTCTTTATTCTTTGTAATTTAAACTCTATCTAAAACATCAATTTTCAAATTTAGTAACTTTCCTTCTTTTATCTTTAGCCTTAGTCATTGTATTTAGTAACTCTTTCTAAACCATCAAGTACTTAATTGTAATAATCCTTTTATTTTTTTTTAAATAACATATATTGCATATTACCTAAATAAAAAAAAAGAAATTAAAGGTTACATCGAATTTTCAGATGTTTTCTTAACTTGAATGAACTTTTAATACATCTATCCCCAATGTATACATGTATGTACATGTATATTTAACATGGTTGTAAAATTCGGTTCTAGGCGCCGATTAATCGACGGCTAGTCGCTAGGTGCCTAAAAACCAAGTAAATATTGTGTAATCAACCAAAAAATACTAGTCGGTCAACATCGGACCGAATCGGATGACCTTTGATCTTAAAATGAATATCCGTTCAAATTAGATGACCTAATCGAGCCTTCCATCTACACTAACGAGAACAAAAACAGGCAACCTACCTTTGATTTGCAGAGGTGCAGAGGAAAACGTCCGATTTGGAGTAGTAGAGAGGAAGAGGAAGTGCATGGAGGAGAGTAGCTGGAGAGGTGCCAGGTTTGTGTCTGTGTTGCCCTAACAGGCAAGAACGAGGCGAAGAAGAGTATGAGACATGAGATGGGCTTTTTGTTAGGTTTGTTTTACCTAATAAAATGAAACGGGATGGGCTTTTTTCTATCAAATGGGCTTTTAAAAAAATAAAATAAAGTACGTGTTAATTAGCCATAAATTATGAATTAATTGGTTAACGTTTTTAACTATTTAAAAAAAGATGTATAAATATTCCAATATAATTAATCGCCAGTCGGTACCTTACCGCCTGACTAGCGACTAACGATTTCTACAACCATGATATTTAAGGTTTAATATGTTGAATAGTATTACACTAAAGTAGTATTTGGTATGCATAAATGAATGATGGAATGTAATTACTAATTGCAGTATTATGAAAAAAAACATGTTTAATAATAACATAGGAATGAAAAGAGTTATTACATAAGAAATGTGGTTCCTTCTCTTCTATCGATTCCCATTCCTTAGGGGAATGACTCTCTTTTTTTCATTCCTTTAGGGAAGGAAATGATCCCACCCATCTCCCGATATGACTCATGACCAACCCATGGCCTGAACCACAGCTCGATCCATGACCCCAAGTCCCAACCATAAACCTGAACCATCACTTGACGCAGGAGTTTACGGCCATGACCCGAACCACGACCCTATCAATGACATGAACCCATAACCTGACTCATGACCCAAATCATGAACCGTGCTTTAAACTATGCCCTAAATCATGAACTAACCCATTCACTTATCCATTCTCCTCCTTTATAGTTTATACCAAACAAACCCTGAATTTTACTTGATTCCATCATTATAGTTCATCATTTTAAAATAAAGACTACATTAGATATAGTAGCACTAATCATATAGGAAAACAACACATAATCATACCTAAAATAATATTATAAATATAATGTATTTCAACATATACTTCCCACCATTTGCAGCATACACACCCCATCATTAACACACTTCTAGGATTTAAAACTCTAGAAACTATTACATAGTCCCAATAATAAAGTATTTCATTGTATTTAAATCTATGAAACTACCAAAACACTATAATATTTATACATACATGGCTTTATATAATGATAATAATACATGGGACACATATCTTTTCCAACATCTAAACTGACGAAAGTTTATGTCATGATCGGTTGATTAGTATGGGCGTTCTCCTATAACATTTCCGACAGGATCATAGTTGCAAGTCATAAACACATCACCGGTATCACACACCACTCTAGCACACCCAACACGTCGAGTTGTTTTCCACACGATTTGAGTGTAATGCCCACATTGTTGGCCCGACACACACGAATTACTTCCATATCTATAGAACTTCTCTTCTCCTGCCCACGTATTAACAGCATCCATCGGAGTCCACGATGATCCGCTTCCCCAATATATATTCTCTCCCAACTTAAAATCGTCCTCGGGAAAGGAGTGCATCAGTTCACAATCTCCTTTCCTCTGTCCTGCCCACCATTGGGCGTATCTTTGAAGTTGGAAATCCCAACCTAAGGGGATTTCCCACTTGGCTGCTCGGACCAAGTTCTGGGCAAATAAGAATTGGAACGACTCATACGTGCAACCAATGCAAAGTTGTTTAGAGGTTTTGTAGACGGTTTCATTGTCGGGTTTCTGGTTGTAATGAAGGCTTGGTGTTGAGGAGATGGAAAGAGTAAGGGAAGCTAGGAGGAGGATGGAGAAGAGTAGTGAAGATGTTGACATTTTTTTGGTTGGAATGGAGTAGAAGACTGGAATGGAATTGTAATCCAAGCGATGGGCAGTGATAGGTGAAGCAGTTGGAGTAGTATATATTTTGTTGCAAAAGAGAATGTGACGTTCACGAAGATGTGACTGTCATTGATTAATGGCTATTGGCCTCACATTTATGCAAAACCGTGGGTACATTCTGACACACATAATTCTTCATACATTATTAAACCATTTTTTTAACGGTTTATATCACAGACATTTAAGACATCATTTCAAGTATCAAGTCTTAATCGACGCTCTATGGCGTATGCTCGAGCCTACCTAGCAGGGAAGAACCTTATAACTAAGTAAGCACTCTAAACTTGCAATAGCAATTAATATTTTAAAACACGAATCGAATATCTCTCATAAAGAAGTCAAAGAGTTATCACTAGGTTAAAAACTTGTAGTTCATTATTAAATCAATTTTAAATAAAAAAATATTACGATTTGTGGTATAATTGGAGAGAATTAAAGTCTCTACATGCTTATATAACATCTTATGTAAACACAATTTAGAAAAAAATAAATAAATGAATTAAACAATTATTACATAATTTTTTACTTAAAATCTACCTATTTAAATAAATAAAAGTTATTAAAAACACATGTCATATTTTTATAGTATATGAAAATTGGTTTCTTTATCTCTCTTTCTTCAATTAAATATTTACATGTCACATTTTTAAAATTTTTATTTTTCCTCAATCTTCTATTAAATAGTATTGATTTTATTAAATCTTGTAAATAATATGAATACATTATAAGTCATAGTTTTTATATTATTATAAAACATCATTAAGAAATACACGATATACTAGTTAAAATAAATAATTTTAAAATTTATTTATTTGACATGTGTAATACATAATTTATTAATTTAATTTATAAACGTAGTCATATACACACACCGACAAGAGAAAAAAAAAAAAGAAAAAAAAGGAAAGGTGGTTTGGTTAGTTGAACACTTGAACCCGTGAATTATCTTGAAGCATGTGACATTCCATGTTTCTTGCTAAATAAATATGACGCGTGGACCTTCTAGATTTGTTTGTTTTTGTCACGGGTCTACAAAGCTTTCAAGCAACAATTTTTATGTGTGATGTGAAAATGATGGTTGTGTACACTTCTAGTTCTACGTATAATGAGATATTTAGGTTCGAAAGTCTCCTGATTTCATTACTTTAAATAGCTATGTGCCTATGTGAGTTTCAAGAACCTGGGCAGCTTCCAAAATATTTTTACCAAATTAATAATAATAGTTAATATATTAAATAGACCATGTTTGTGCCGAGCGCATATAATATGTATGTATGTATGTATCAGACTCGAGGAGTAAAAGTAAAATTATATTAATTTTAACGTTATTTTACTTATTTTCTGTGAAAATAACATTAAAAACATTACATTGGTCGGTTAATCAGACATCATGAACCGTGTGTATAATTGAAAAGAGTCTCTTTATTCCTATAAGGTAGAATTAAGGTTGTCTATTTTATTCTCTTCTTACACCTTATATTAACTTTGCCAAAATAAAAAGCTATGCATGACTAGTCAATTTTTTTGAATATTATAGTATTTTCTAACACTTCTAAATGTATATTGGTATAATATAATATGTTATTAAGATGCTAAATCAGATTTCATTTATATTTCAAAAACACCTGTATTTAATCTATAGCTATATTTTTTTTCAATCACTATTGTAATCTCATATCGTTACATAAGTTTACATTCATTTCTATATACCAAATAATTTTGTATTATTTAAATATAATAGAACATAAACTAAAAAGCTACATAAACAAAAAGTAAAAATTACATAAACTAAAAAGTTACAGAAAAAAAAGCAAAAATTACATAAGTTTAATGTTAGAGAAATTAGCCAACATGTTTTGATGCAAATACAAGATGGTATTTGTCACAAGTTTGGTTGATTAGATAATTGGTCACATTTTGTTCATGAAACGGATTGGATTACTATTAGTTTGGATACCACAAAATTGATCCATTAGAAAGTACAATCGATCACACATGTCATCGAATTGTAAACAGTATATTTACATTTTGATTAAAGAGAAAATGTTACATTTGAACATGTCCATAGTAGCAACTTTATTTTTGATTGATTCCACACTCTTCTTCAAATCTTCAGGTTCTTCAAATGTTGACTTCGTTTTTGTTTTTGTTTTTGAGTTTGATTTCTTTTTACTAGCTAATTGAACGAGGCAATTCATCAACCTTGTTTGGCTTGTCATCAAGACGGTATCGTAATCCCCAACTGAGCTCAAAGCGTCATCTTCGTTAAGATTGAGTGCATTTGTCTGCGCATTCGAAGCTAATGTGTTATAGCCCCTTAAAACTGATGTGTTAGTCCTCTTTGGTTGGAATGGGTTGTTTATTGTTTAATGCCATTTTGGCTTTCCTTTATGACACATCAAACATGCACGCCATGTTGAAAATTAGTTTTGATGGCTTCAACATACAAGATTGATGTTTGATAGTGAGAGAAATTGCTTCTCCCTAGGCTTTAATGTTGTTGAAAACCTCGCTAAACTTGTGTGTTGACTTTGATATCATATGGCAGTGTAACTTCGAGTTGTTGATAGGTAATGAAGAACTAGATTCACCAAAAAATAGCAACAGATATGTGCCCAAAAATCATTGGTCTTTTGGTTGTTTCTAATGTGAAGATAAAACACAATGGCAGTTCCTCCTCATTTTTTGTTTTTATTTTTATTTTAATTTTTTTATAACCGTGGAGATCCCCTAATATCCGACTAACTACTGGACAGGTAAAACATGGCTACAAGCAATCAGGGTGGTTACTTCCAAGAAAAATCGGCATGATTCGTTAATATAAGCTTTTGCTTAGTAGATTACACGTTGAGTTTTCCTTTCTCTTTCTTGCCGATGACTAAGCAACATTGCCCAATTGAGGTGGTGATGTCAATGCGAGAGGGTTTGTCAAATTTGGTGGAAATCAGGATGTTGGAAACCGGCTTGTTGAAATTGATGAAAATGGAAGTTTGAATTTGGAAGGGTGAAAATCCGATACGTTATAATAGTTGAAAACAAGTTCAGTGTTGAAATTGGTTTGTACGAGCTTTTTTTTTACCTCGCGTGTTGCGACGGATATACTAACACTAACATGCTAAAATGCGGTATTGAAAATTTCTTAAAAAGCATACGCTTACTGATTGTAAAAACGATTCTCATGAAACAAAAATTTGATATTGAAGACTGAGAGAGTAAGAAGCCTTAAGAGATCTCAGTATCACTTCAACGTAGGATCTTTATTTCTCAACGTAATCCATAAACTTGTTTCCGAACAAAGTGATACAACTACCAACAACAGATATAAAAATACGCTTGAAAAAATATTATATTTGACTCGACTCATTTTCCGAACAAAATTTAAGTCGAAACGTAGACTTAATCAAATTTATACCAATAATTATATAAAAATAAGCACATAACAAATTTTGTTTTGTTAAAGTTAATGAGCGAAAGTTAATAAAATATTATCAGATTATATTATACTACAAGGGATAAAACTCAAAATTTTAGAAACTCGACAGGTGAAGTTGACATTTGACAAAGCATAGTGTGGTTAGTTTTGTCAAGCAACTTATCCACGTGTTGCAGCGGAACGGTACAACTAAAACCCGCACATCGTGATGCCACGAAGGTATGAAGTTATCCCGTGTTGAGTCAAGACATTACGATTAAAAGAAACATGTATAGGTGTGCGGATTAGTTACATATGTTGAAACATATATAAGAATTTTAGAAACATAATTTAATAAAAGAAATTAAAAAAAAGAAAAAAAAAGCAGAAATGGAATGTTGAAAAGGTTGCATGTAAAATGAATTGAAACTGCATGACCTTTGAATGACATAGCACACAACAAGTTCCTCTACATTCACAGTTTGACAGTTTGTTTAATAAAAGATGGGCATATCTGAGAGATTATGCGTTATGTGTGAATGTCAAAAAATTGGCCCCTATATGTGTGTGTTGTAATTCGTTTTTAGCTAAATTTAAATTGGTAAACCCTTTGTAACTAAATTTGAAGTGAGTTAACTTGTTTTTTTACCTAATTTTTAAATTGTAGTGAGTTATTGAGTCAAACGTTTAAGGAACAAGTTTTTTTCTTTTAGCTTTTAAAAAATCGTAACTGGGTTAAATATATTTAAAAGTTTGGATTATAAATTATATTTGTTTGTCGTAAAATAAATTAATATATATAATATATACAATTTTTTTAAAAAATTTAAGACTCCCTTAATAAATAGGCCTTGTAGAACCACACTTGCTCTAAAACCACCCTAAATACACATTAGATGCCAAAAGCAAAGAAAGGAAAAAATGATGCATGTTGCTGGAATCCAACCCACCTCTATGGCATAAACTAACAACACAACTACCAACTCCACTATTTATTTTCTTAAAAATCTTTGGACCCCTTTGGTTTTAAAAAAAAAATACTATAGTTAAACTAGTATTTTTAACAATACGTTTAACGGTTTACGGTTTAAACTTATTTTGAAAAATTCAAATAAGTATATTAGTGAAACCATTAACTATAAAGGTTAATTTTTAAAAATGTTTAAGTTTTAGAGGGTAATATGTAAGATTTCATCAAAAAAAAAAAGAAAATATGAGGAGATCCGAGATGGCAGTCATTCATATACCCTCAATATCCCATCAAATGGGAAAAGGAAGGTTGAGCAGGGGTGCAGGGCATCGACGCATCCCTCAAAAGAAAATCAAAGGCCAATTACAAAGGTTTTAGGAGCAAAATCAAGATTTTACATTATAATCTTTGAGATCAACAAGGTAAACTTACATATTTTTAGTTTTTTAATTACCATTGTTAGATTTCTACATGATTTGTTTAAAATAGATTTTATAAGTCACGAAATTGGATTTCAAAAATTGGGTATTATTAGGGTTCTAAACATATATATAAATGTTAGTGTATGTATATATTAGCTACTTTATTGTATGTGTTTTCACAATTTTGCAATAACTCAAATTAGGGTTTATGATGGTTGATTTGGGAAGATGAAATTGAGATTATATGTTTAATTTCAAGTTGAATGTTCGGATTTTTGATTTTTTTATGAGGTGTATCATAAAGAAGACAAAAACTTTTCATTCCTTTTTCAAAAGAAAGGATTGTGATTCTGATGAACAAAAAAGTAAACGTCAAAAAGCATTCACAAGTGAGTTGCAGGCCCCACAAGAGAATGCAAATCAACAAGAAACGCATGATAACTCTGAATCTCCACAACCACAGTCAAATACTAATGAAGTAGATCTTAACCATTTAGAAAGAGATCAAGCTAAACGGAAACAAATGTGGAAGTATTTGGTTAATACAAGCGAACAAATAAGATGGGCTTATCTTTCTTTAGGACCCTATCAAATACATCTTAAAGAGTATAAAGATAGAGTGGTAGTATTAATCTTGACACTTCATGTTTCTACTACAATAATAGAGAAGGGTTTTCAGCAATGAAAAATTTTAAGAATTGTCTTCGTAATAAGATGTCAAACGAGTTCCTGGTGGATTCCTTGTTGATTTACATAGAAAAAAAATTGTTGAGAAATTTAATTCAGAGTCTATAATCAATAAATTCAAAGAGCTTAAACATCATTGGGCTGAGTTGTAATTCTTCTTTCTAGTATTCTTTCTTTCATCTTAAATATTTTATGTCTTGTTTGTTTAAAATATATTTAGTTTTTTGAATGTAAGTAAAATTAGATATTTTAAATTTTTTAAATAGTTGAGCAAACTCGATTCGCCGACCAAAATATACACCTCGAAACATATTAATATAAAAAAAAAATTGTGTCCGTAACTTTCGACCCTCTCGAAGTTTTTTTCAAGCTCTATTTGAAATTGAGTTATAAGGAATTGGTGGAATCATTTACTAATTATTGATATGAGATGAGGTGTTATCTTTTATTTTTATTTAAAGTAAAATTCTGAGAATATCGAAATAAATTTGGTGCGAGATGTTAGAGTTAGTAATGTTAGTTTACATAGGGTTAAATAAAAATAACTAAATACCAAGTAATAAAGAATTATCAGATATATTTACAAACCTCCTTGTTTAAAAAGTTGAAATTCGATTATATTTGTTTTTTAAGTCTTCCTTTTTATTAAGCTTTTATAATTTAATAAAACCAGTTTTAATATATTAGTAATATATTTTTTTTTAATTTGAAAAAAAATATAGTTAATATTATTAGTATTTAGTATTATTAATTTATAAAAAAAAGATAAACATTGAATATGAGAGACAAACACAAAAAACAGGTATGAGAAATCTTAAATTTATGTCTTGTGTCCCATGTGATTTCTATTTATTAGGTTTAGATTTAAAAATAACAATACTTAATAAATGATAATTAAATAATAATACATACTAATTGATAATTAAATAATACATACCATTTATATTTCTTTCTGTGTACTAAACAGAGTTGACAAAAAAAAACGGATTTTAGAACCGTAACTGGAATCAGTCATATTTGAACCGACAGGTATCGTTGGTTTTAGAAAACTCCCTAGCCTAACATGAAACCTTATTTTGTCCATGTCAGGACTTGAACATGTGACCTCCTCAATATTGAAGCCACATGGTACCTTCTCTCTACCATTTGAGCTGAGAATTTTTTGTGCCAATACATACCATGGATGTTTACATATGACTAACTGGTAACAAATTGACTGGTAATCGCCTCTATATGTTCAACGATTTATTGAATCTAATCATGAATTAAAGATTTTTTGAACTTGCTATTGTTTAACGTTGTTTTAATTTTTTTAATTCGGTTATTCCGTAAATTAATAAACCATTTTTATTTAATGAAAAATCTTTTTATAAGACAAAAACTTTTTTTTCTTTTTCTCATCACGCATTTGATAAACATAAAAACAATATTTCGTATTCTCATGAACCAATTCGTAATTAAAAAAAAATGATAATAAATCATAAAAGAACGAAACACAATTTTGCTATTAGTTATTACTACCCAAATATTATTAAACTAATTTACACATTGTTAAAGAGTCATACATTCCTCACAACTTAACAAATAGTCACTAATATTAATTCAATAAGGCTTCTCACCAACATAGTTACCAGGAGGATCATAGTTACAAACCATGAACACACCCCTACCTCCAAAGCAAGTCACTCTAGCACACCCAATCCGCCTACTCGTCTTCCACACAATTTGCGTGTAATGCCCACATTCCCTCCCTCGACTGCACGAATTCGATTGGTGGTTGTACCAACGCCTCTCCGACACCCATGTGGCAGCGGCTTGAGATGGGCTCCACCTGCTACCACTCCCCCAAAAAATGTTCTCACCATATGGCCCGTTGGAATGCTTCAACAAGCAATCTTGCTGTCTTTGCCTAGCATACATGTTTGCATATCTTGTTAGTCGCCGGTCCCACACTAGTGGCGCCATATGGATTGTGGATCGTGCTTGGTTTTGAAGAGAAATGAAGGCTTTGATGACATGATGTGAATGTCTTCTTGGGTGTGGGATGGCATTGGACCCTGAAATGAGGATGCTAAGGAAGACCACCATGATCATGGATGGAAGCCACATTCGGTCCGAACCTTGGATTTCTTTTGTACGAAAACTGTGAGATTTGTACCAAGTTGTGGCTTAAAATACACGGGGTAGGAAGAAAGTTAGGTGGCATCCATGTTCTATGATGAATAATGGGTTCATTGTTTTCTTTCTAAACCAACTAAGGTTTATTATGGTCACCACCCCCTTCTTTTATATATTATCCTCAAATCAAATCAATCACATCACACTCAAATAAATTTTACTTATACGTATTTTTTTAATATTTTTTAATATTAAAAAATACAAATGTGTTGTTATCCATACACCGGTGTATCAATATCCATACCCTTGATTAAATATGGATATGTATATTCTATTTAAACTATTTATAGGGGATGTTTATGCCAAGAAGAGATTTTTGACTAAAAATAGTAAGAAGCAGTAAAAGTTTGATATGTGACATGCTAAAAATAATATAAAAAAATTCAGTACAAAAAAAATATAAAATCCAGTACAAAAATCAAAAAATCTAGTGCAGAAATATAAAAATCTGGTACAAAAAAACAAAAGGTAATACAAAAACAAAAATACAATACAAAAAACTCAAAAATTCAGTACAAAAATTATCATATCACATGTAAATATTTTATTAGTTTTACTTTTTTTAGACAAAAATATCTTCTTGTTTAATATTTCATCGCTATTTATAAATATTATTTTACTATGTTAGTACCCCGTGTATTACATGGATTAAATAAAAAAATACAATAAATAGTCAGTAATAAAAATTTATACAATATAAGATGATATTTTATTATAAATATAATTAAAATTCAATACAATTTGACGTTTTAATTAATAAAATAATTTAATTAATTCTTAAAACACTAATTTTTTCAAAGTTTATTTCTTTAAACATTTTGTTTTAATTTTTTTGATTATATATTTGATAATCATTTTTTTAAAGTGTGTGTTTAACATTAACATATTTTTAATGCGTTATTTTTTTAATTTACAAATGTATCAAAATTATATTGAATCTATATCTATATCTATATTATATAATAAATAAATGTTTTTATATGCCACATATCAAGTTTTTAGACAACTTAAATATTGTTTTCCCACCCCTCTCTCATAATAAATGTTCTTATGCCACTTTTTTATTAAATTTTGGTTTTTTTTCTTTTCTCTCTCGTATTAAAATTCAAATATTTAAATGCATAAGTGTGTAATACATCTATGTTTAATGTTATATGTGTGTGTATTAAGAAACATTTTTTATAAATTTTTATTGTATAAAAACGGTATAACTAATGTTATTAGTTTTAATATAATCATTTAAATCAAGAAGATGTAATAAAATTATTTTAATTATGTTAATTTATGATGACATAATTATAAAATCACATATTTTTAATTCGCAACCTGTGTAATATACGGGTGTATAACCTAGTATTTATTATGAGATGTATTTAAGAGGAGAGAAACACGAGAAAATAAAGTTAAGATGCTCTAAGGACATGACATGTGTCATTAGATACCTTTATTTATCAAAATGAATTATATATTTATTATCGGCCTATTTTTTTAAGTTTTATATATTTATTGTCGACCTATTTTTGAACATAAATCGATTATCTCATATTAAATATCTAATAAGCTGCTCGAATGTTGTGAATCTCCCTAAATTGATAAAGGAATATATTTAGAAGAAACTTATCAATTTTTTAGCATCTCAAAACTTTCATTTTCCCGCCTATTACTTAACCTAAAACTAATTTTTACATTAATCATTTTATACCCAATGAGAAACCCCTTATTTTATGTTTTCAATAAATTAAACACAAACCGTAATTCTTGTATTAAGTGATTTTTACTTGTACGATTTTTCTTTCTAAAAGATTATCTTATTTTTGATTATATAAACATTTAAAAATTTTATGTTTTCTTACTACCCAACCCGTGTAATACACAGGATTCTAGGCTAGTTAAAAATAAAATAAAATTACTAATATTGTGTGATAATTTCTTTTGATTATAAGGACCGAGTAAAAGAAAAAACCGTAAAAAGCTAGATTTGAATATAATATTTTTATTTGAGGTCTGACATTACAAAATAAGAATTTCATGCTACGTTAGGTGGTATTCTCTTAACTATAGTGGGTTTGCTCTTATTAGGTATGAATATGATCGAATGAGTTTATAATCCGTCATTGATTCAAATTATCATTAAAAAATTTTTTGGGTGATAAACACGGACCACTGCTATATCGACTTTAAGGTTTCATAATTAAATCTCATATTCACTTTATGATGCGCTTTCAAAGAAAGATCACTTTCTTATGGGGAAAATAAGAGGTAACTAAGTCTATCGTTTTCCTATATATAGGAAAAAAATTTAAACAGAAAATGATTTTTACTTAAAAAGAGAAAAAAAAATAATCAAGAGTTTCACATTTGACATAATAAAAAAATAAAAAGAAATTGATAATCTTTCTACCCTAATAAATGATTCTAAAAAATGTCACATGTTTTTTTCATATTATTCCAAAAATATGTTTATTTTTAAATATAAAAAACTTACAATTAATGTTGTTTACATAAATATACTTAATTAATATTGTAATTAATAATAATAAATATCATCTATGTTTTCATGCATTATATTAATTTAATTAACAACTAATTACAAAATTATTCAACTTATAAAAGCCCTTTTATTTTTTTTAAATTAATAGGATAAAATTAAATGAATTAAATCCCAAAATATGAAATAAAATTATTTTGATTATGTAAATTTATTGAAGACAATACAAAATCACATAATTTTTGTTTACAAATATGTGTAATACACAGGTCGATCTATAACCTAGTTAGGTATCAGTGTCTAACTACTTTTATTAACTTATTTTTTAAAGTTTTCTCACTTTTTATATATTTATAACTCTTTTTAAAACAATAATTGTTAAAAAGCTCCCATAAAATTAAATATGATATTAATTAATATATAATAAATGACAATTTATTTTATTTTATTTTTCATTATATTTTAATTCATATATTTTCTGAAAAATGTACTGATTTTTTCTAAAAGTATACTATATTTTTAGTATAATACAACATATAGAAACAAAATAAAAAATATAACACAAGAAAATATTTTATAAAAATATAGTACATAAAAATATAACATAAAAAATACATTACAAAAACATAGTGTATAAAAATATAATATAGAAAAATACAGTGTAAATATTAACATACTAGTTATTTTTAGAAAAAAATATAACATCACTATGCACAAACAAGAGGAAAAAACAGTATATTTTTTGGTGTGATTATATTAAGAAATGTATCATTGCATAGAAAGCTGAAAACAATCATCAAACCGGTCTCTTTACCGGTCAGGGTCAGACCGGATTTAAAAACCGGATTACTTCATAAATATTATATAAATATATATAATATATTTCTATATATTACTAATAAATATATAATAAAAAATATAAAATATTTTTAAAAAATGGTTCGACCGACCGGTACCCTCAAAAACGGTTCCAAGCATATAACCGGACCACCCTTAGTACCGAATCTCAGTCCAACCGGCTGGTCTGGTCCATTAATATAACCTTTCTACTTCTTCTTTTTTTCAAACATTTTAATTTCAACATATTTTCTTTTTTTTTTAAAGTAAATGTTTTTTTAATTTAATTCTTTTTCCTATTGCTATATATATAATTAAAATACATGAAAAAGGAATAGTAATAATAATATTATTATATAGCGAGTGGCACCATTTTTTATATATTATATTATATTATATACACTAGGTTAAATCCCGTGTATTACACGGGTTGAAAACTGAAATAATATGTACTTTATAAGAAAACTTTTTTTAAAAAAAATATTTTTAAGAAAACTTATTTTTACAAAACTTTCATTTTTCATAAACTGCATATTTGAAAATAATTATTTTTTAAAAAAACAACTATTGTATAGAAAAATTCATGTTTTGTAAACTTTTTTAATTATGTTTTTTAATAAAAAAAGATTTCTTTTTTAATTTATTAAAACTAATTTTTAATATGTAAAAGGTATATAATATAATTAGTCATTAGATTTATAATTATTTAATAAATTAGATAATATAATTATGACTATCATTTAATAAATATATAATAAAAAATATAAAATATTTTTAAAAAATGGTTCGACCGACCGGTACCCTCAAAAACGGTTCCAAGCATATAACCGGACCACCCTTAGTACCGAATCTCAGTCCAACCGGCTGGTCTGGTCCACTAATATAACCTTTCTACTTCTTCTTTTTTTCAAACATTTTAATTTCAACATATTTTCTTTTTTTTTAAAGTAAATGTTTTTTTTAATTTAATTCTTTTTCCTATTGCTATATATATAATTAAAATACATGAAAAAGGAATAGTATTAAGAATATTATTATATAGCGAGTGGCACCATTTTTTATATATTATATTATATACATTATTATATAGGAGACGATTATTGTACAAAGAAAATTGACGTGAAAAGCGTAGAAAACCACCAGAATGCGCCACGTGGGTAAGGGGACGGTTATTGTATAAAGAAAATTTTTACATGGTTTGTGCTTCATAAAATTACAGACTGATATTTAACACCCGTAATCAAGGACCATCAGGATAGTCACGGACCAATAATTACGAACCGCATATATACAAATCATATACCGTATTTTAACACACATAATCAAGGACCAAATGCTTAATCACGAACCAACAATCACGGACCACATTATATGAAAATCACGAACCGTCATATAACATGAATAATCAAAGGACCAACTGCATAATCACGTACCAAGCATAAAAATCACGGACCATGTAATTTTTTTTAATAAACTATAACAATATTATACTCATATTAGAGATAATAAAATTCTCAATTTTATAGTGTAATTTTTTTTAAAAAATAATTAAACGTATAAAAGTTATTTGATTTACGAAAAAATGGTGGAACTTGATTTAACCACAAAAAAGTCAACAAATATATGCATATTCCTTTTTTACTCTTTTAACTTTAATTCACACAAGTTTTAATCAAAAAGTGGTAAGGTTATTAAACTTGAGATATTCGCTTAAAGATTTGGGTTTTTCTTTATAATTCAAACGATTGGTTGCCGGTGAAACGGATTTTGTGCACGCTAAGCTAAGATCAACCACTTGGAGAACGCGGAGCCTTTCTTTCTCGGTCGTCTGTCTTAATAAGTTAAGTGGATTCCGATTCATGTGGTCGTTCTCTGTTGCATTGGTGTTTTCTATGGTTATTTTTATAATATATTTGTGAAGATTTTGTATGATTTAATATTTTTATTAAAAATTTGTATAAAGTTCGTGATAAAAGATTTGATTTTGCTATGTAACTTATGTTTTGGCAAATGATATATAATACCCATTATCGGAAGTGTACTGTTATAATCAGTCGCAACGCGCGGGTAGATTAAGCCTAATGTATACAACAACAGAAAGACTATGTGTGACTATTATCTCCTCTTCACTCTACATAGTCGTCAGATAAGAAACTATGTACATCACCCCTCTGCACATATGCATATTTTTTTTTTGACCAGCGATACCTTTGATCCAGAATATCTCTGAGCTCGAAGACTTGGAACCCGGATTATATGGCAAAACCTGAATCCATGGTAGCCCACTCAAGGAGAAAACAATTTTGAAAAACCCCCTGACCCCCCCCCCCCCCCCCAATACGCCTTAGATGAGATTTGAACTCATGACATTCCATTCTGAAAAGTTATGGAATACCACTAGGACAAAGTCCCTTTGATACATATGCATTCGTAACCAACACTCCTCCTCAGTCCATCACCTCCTCATTTTTCCTTTATCTTCTCTTCTCATTTCATGATCTGACTCACGCCGGTGCAGTCCTGCTGGAGCTATAGTGGTGGAAAGGGCGTGACTAGAAACTGACACTTTGTCACCATAGTAATCACCCCACTACGCACAACCAACCTAAGAAAAAAGATATTCCTAAGCCATGATTGCTGTTTTTAATTTGTCTTTTTCTCGATGGCCAGTTGTAAAAGTTGACGGTGCTCTCCTTATTTTGACGAAGGAGTGCAATTTATCATAAAGTTATAATGATTGATTTTCTTTTTTAGAATGATTGAGTATATATAGAGAGAGAGGATTTGGAATCAAGTAAATATCCATTTTTAAAATAAAAATCTAATAACATAAATAATTATTATATATATATATATATATATATATATATATATATATTAAAATGTAAGTGATATTGAATAGTAGCTATATATATATTTTATTATGTGTGGGTCCCGCACCTTATTATATATTATTTATATATTAAATAGTTAGTATTATATATATAGGATTTGGAATTTTTTATAACTCTTTTTTTGCTACAACTACATAACCCATTTCAACCAATCATAAGCTTACACATATGCATTTCATTAAAATATTAAAAAAGGCATCATAGTCATTTTACCCCTTATAAGTTTTCCCCCCTCTTTTTTAAACATTAATAACTTTTTTATAATATATTTATTTTTAAAAAAAATTGCACCATTATATTCGTCTCATTTTTCTCTTTAATTCCGTTATAGTCTCGACTAATTTTTTTTTACCTTTTTTAGATGCCATATATTTACATCATTGTAACGAGCTTAAAAATAACAAATTTATTTGAAATTTTTTTAAAAATGATAAATTACAGTGATGTAAGTTACATTGACGTAATTTATCGTGATGTAATTTACATTGACGTAAATTTCGGTTTCGGTTTTTTTCGATGAATTTGGTTTAAATTACGGTGATGTAATTTAAACATTAATAACTTTTTTATAATATATTATTTTTTAAAAAAATTGCACCATTATATTCGTCTCATTTTTCTCTTTAATTCCGTTATAGTCTCGACTAATTTTTTTTACCTTTTTTAGATGCCATATATTTACATCATTGTAACGAGCTTAAATATAACAAATTTATTTGAAATTTTTTTAAAAATGATAAATTACAGTGATGTAAGTTACATTGACGTAATTTATCGTAATGTAATTTACATTGACGTAAAATTCGGTTTCGGTTTTTTTCGGTGAATTTGGTTTAAATTACAGTGATGTAATTTACATTGACAACAAATTAGTTTAAAATTTTTTCGAACAATGAAAAATTACATCACTATAATTATCATTGTGAGAGAAAAAATCAAAATAATGTGTTCTATTTCATCACTATAATTTATCATTGTAATTATCATTGTTAGAGAAAAAAATTAAATAATGTGTAACGTCACCGTTAATTATGTCATTGTAAATTACTTCATTTTGTGTTACATTACTTCATTTTTTATTACATTACTGTAATATACCATTGCTATAATTTTTTTTAATTAATTTGCTATCTTTAAGTTCGTTACAATGATGTAAATATATGACATAAAAAAAAAAAAAAAAAAACTAGTCGAGATTATAACGAAATTAAAGAGAAAAATGAGACGAGTATAATGGTGCAATTTTTTTTAAAAAATAATATAGTATTAAAAAGTTATGAATGTTTAAAAAAAAGGGGGGTAAACTTTACTTAAATAACAAATGTCTTAAATACCCTTTATATTAAAAAAAAAGAAAAAAAAGGAATCTGACACGTGTCACGATCCTACACACTTTCCTTTTTTCAAGCAACCATTGGATGATGGTTAATGGGTTGTAACAAAAAAAGTGGGTTATCAAAAATTCCATGCCCTATATATATATATTAGTAAAACTAGGTTAATATCTCGTGTATTACACGGATCAGATAAAGAAATATAATGAATAATTATCAATGAAAATATAGAAATTATAAGATTATTTTTAATTTAAAATACGATTGCAATTTCGTATGATTTAATATTTTAAGCATTAAAAAATAATATTTATGTAAACACCAACGTTTTTATAGTTTTTTTTTCTTTAAACATGGTGTTTCAAATTATTGTTTTTGAAAATTTTATAATTTATAATAATTTTTAAAAAAAAGGTCTGTGCTTAATATTAATATATATTATCATGCTTAAAAAATATTCTTTAATTTCAAAATGTTTAAAAACTATATTTAATATTTAATATTATTATTTAATATTAGATGCATTTAATAGGAGAGAGAAGCGGGAAATAAAGGTTGAGATGCCCTAGAAACTTGACATGTGGCACCAAAAACCTTTATTTATTAGTATAGGTAGATGAGATGAGCATATTAAATTTGAGATATTTTCTAAAGATATTTGAGAGATTTGTATAAAGATTTGGGTTTTTGTTGTTTTAGGGTTTAGTTCGTGATGAGATATTTGATTTTGCTATGTAACTTATGCTTCTGTAAATGATGTATAATACCCGTTCTCAGAAGTGTACTATGATAACCCGCCGCAACGCGCTCGTGGATAAACCTAGTGAACACTAAAAATAGCTGCCACCGGATCCACTTGTCGTACTAATATTGTCACAGATCCAATGTCATTTTATCAAGTATATATATATATATATATATTGTTTATCTCTAATAATTTCTATGTTATTAAATCGTAGTTTCTTACAACACGTAATTCATGTCACAAGGACAAAATTTAAGTGGCATCATGGAACTAAGGCTATCACTACTAGAAAATCGGCCTAATGCAACCCCGATAAAATGTTGCAATAGGCCTTAAAAAGGTTGCAACAGGTCTGATGCAACCTTTTATTGAGAGCCGCAACCTTTTATGGTCTGAGATTCGGGATAGCCGAGGATAATCCGGAATATGGGATCCTTAAGTATTCTCAAATATCCTCAAGTATTCTCAAATATCCTCAAATATCCTGAATGCTAACGTTGCTAATCGATCTTTTCTCTGTATAGCTTGACTTAGTCCTGCAGGTAACTTATTGTGGACGTGTTTTACCCTAAAAGTCGGGATAAAGTCAAAGAAAATGTGGTAAACATGGCTACATGTGATACCTCACAAATTCCAGGTCAGCAAATTATTTTATTTTAATAATATGTGTATTATTATTTCGTACGTGGCACTAGAATTATGAATATTTAGTGTGACACATGGCACAACAGACCGAACACACCGATGATTCAAAGAATTATCGCACAAAACTCGCACGTGTCATGAATGATGAACGTTGGTGAACGGATCGAACCACAGAACACTTTCACTACACATTAGGTCCCGAGGAACCTAATGTAGTTAGAACAACGCTTATGTGTCGAGAAACGATGTCCGTAATCGATAAATTCGCGAAAATCGCTTCTAAACTATGAAATTGGGCTTATTGGGCCTAAAAAATGGGCCAGGCGGTACGCCTGACCCGGCACCCTGAATCCAGGCGATGCGCGCGGGAGAGGGAGATGCGCCTCTCACCGGACTCATCCGCGCGTAACGACGGGGAGCCAACCCCACTCGTCAGGCGATACGCCTGGGACTGTAGCACGCAAAATCTTGATAAAATCAAGAACAATCATTTCATAACCACTCTATAACTCTTTTCTCAAGCTCTAGACCCTCTTGCTCGTCATTTTCGCCTGCAACATCACTCTTGAACCTCAGGAAGCCATTGTTGGGGCTTTGAGAACTCAAAATCGAAGATAGGAAGCTTGGAGGTGAAGCTTGGAGCTGGTCATCGACACCACCATCGCTTGTGACGACCCAAGAGCTGTTCTCAAGAGGTTTTCAAGCTGCTACAGAGCTGTTCTAGCTTCATCTTGACAATCCAAGCCCCTAAGAGGTAGTCTCCATGTCCAATCTAGCTTGAAATCATCTCTAAGCACACATGCAAGCCAGTTTGGCCACATACAACACCATCACCATTGTGATCTCGAAATTTTGATAGTTTAGATCTGTTATTGGATGTGTTTATTACTGATTTGATGATTTAGCTATGATCCATGATGATATTGAATGCCTATGATGGCTATTAGTTGATTTTGTTACAAATCGAGTACTTTGGATTACATGCATGTATGATCTAAGTGTTTTTACACGATTTTGGATATTGAAATGATGTTATAAGTGTTATTGATGATGATTTGCAAGATTAGAATGATTGATTTTGTCGAATATGGTCATTTAGGCATTATTACTAAATATGGAAACTTTAATGTTACAAAATGGGTGTTTTTGATGAAATGACCGCATTTGCATGTTTAGATCTATATGTTATGTTTAACATGATGTTTAGAAACTAATAGGATGACCTATTGATGTGTTGGAATTGTTAGAATAATTAAAAGTATGATTTTTGTGAATATTACTATAAATGGAAACTTTTTGTCACAAGTTTGCAAATTGATGATATGTATGATAATGTTTTGGGTCTAGCATGCTTATTTGTTGATAATATGATGATATTGAATGATTGTTGTTGTTGAAAGAATGGATTAGGTATATTTTTCATAAGTTACTAAATATAGTAACTTTATTTTACAAAGTCGGGAATGAGAGCATGCTAGTTATGATTAAATGGCTATTTATGACTAAAATAGGGATGTTAGATGACATTAGTTGTTAAGATTGGTGAAACGTGCTTATTTGTGCAACTTTCCATAAATAGTAACTTTTACGCGTAAACTATGCTAAATCGGCTATGTGTAACTATGTGCTATATGATAACATGCTCACTTAGGATAAACACGCATGTTAGAATAACCAGAATGTGATTTTATGCATGACTTGCCTAATGTGGAAACTTTCCTAAAGACAGGAACTTACTATAAATAGTAAGTTTCCTCATGGGAATGACTTTTGGTATCCGTGCACTTCACACGACACTAAACCGCACGTTACACGAGCACTTGATCCAAAACCGTCACCAACGGGTCGTTAGGTCAAACACGGTCAACACGGTCAAACACGGTCAACATGACCCATTTAATAACTCGGTGTTGTTAAACACGAACACGGTCCTGTGAGACCCACATATGTGAGCACAAACTTACAACACCTATGTGATATAGGTAACCACTAGCCGGCGAGCTACACGGTTCTTGTACGAACGCACAACACTCTGCTAAACTCAGGTGAGTTTACGGCCCCACTTTTACTTTTAACTGTTTTTAGTTAACTTTGGGGTGAGAATACTATGCAACTGTTTTAGATATAGTACTGGTATGTTGTGAAAACCATTTTCGAGTGTAACTATTATCGCTTAAAGTCCTCACTTATCCTTACCGTTAGTTGTATCACAAACAAGTCGTAATTACGTAGTACTACTGGGTTTGACTAACCCCACTCGGCACCAATGTTGACTGGAGGTCATAACGAGTGTAATTTCGATGGGAATGCGGGTTCAGCGATGACCTGCGGAGGCAAACGGGAACAGTCTAGTTTCGGTAAGATGAACTGACACACTCCACGGATCGTAGATCCACAACTAAACTTAACATACCCAGTATATGTCTGTTTACTTTTCAGTCTGTCTAAACATGTGAACTCACCAACTTTTTAGTTGACACTTTTCGCATGTATTCTCAGGTAACTAATGGAGCATACGCTAGGGTGCGCACTTGGAAGCACTAAGGAATCTGACTGGCATATAGACTCGTGCTTTAGGCTTGTGTGCATGTGTTTTGCTTTAAAAACAATTTAAACTATGTATCGTTTGATACAATCTACTTTTCCGCTGTATTACTCTTTATTTCCGCTGCTTTTGATATAATTATTCCGCTGCTTAATTTGAAAACATGTTTGTCTTACAAATCTGTGTGATTGTGTAACTCATATTGAGTCGTTCTATATGACCATGAGCTGTGATCCTGGCCACGTCACACCCACGTGGACTGACACCACGAGTGGGAATTTGGGGGTGTGACACTACAAGTGGAGAACAAGTCACCAACGGTCATATTGACTACATTTGACCTAAAGATTCGGAGTATAGTTGACAGAAGCGCTTCCACACGTTTGATGGACGTGGTAGCTGCCACAATTGAAGACATGGTCATGATTCCGAGATTCTCGCCGGAATATTCGGGAATATCGTTAATTGTATTTTACTATAAATTGAGGCGATATCGATCTAGGAAACACACGACTCACTTTGTTTACTTCTGATTATTTGTTGTTCACATTCTCGGCATTCAAAGTTCATAAACACTTAGTGATCGATCAATCGCGCTCTTGTATTGTAATTTTGTATATTTCATATTAATAAGAACAAGGCAGAGTGACGATTGTCACCTCCCGAGGGGAAAACTTGTGTTTTTTATAACAAAAACCTTGTTTAAAGGCGTTTTCAGAGAAACATACTGAGAAATGGCTTCACAACCGAGATCTACTTCTTCATTATCTATTATTTCTGCTACTGCTACTAACATATCCTCGCAGATTCCTGTTTTTTCCAAGAAGTCAGATAATCCTAGCAATCCTGGGAAGAAGACCACATTTGTGGCTGAAAGTGCTCCCTCAACAAAGATGACCACTTCTGTTCCTATACTTGTTTCTAACAATGAAATTTTGAGTATGTTTCAACAGGTTCAGCAGCAAATGTTGGATCAACAGAAAATGAATCAAACGCTTCTTAAAGAAATGGAAACTTTGAGGGCTGAAAAGAATAAGCAGAAAGAGACTTCCACTCCATTGGCTCCAAGGATCCTGGATTTCGGGACATCAGGGATGTCTGGGAATCACTCAGGAGACTTTATTCCTATGCAAACTAGTCTCAGGGATCCCAAGGGTTAAGGATATCTCGGGATAGTACCAATATCCCGGGAACTTCTTATCTAACTCCCATTACTAGCTATACTTTCAATTATCCTCCTATCGACGCTACTAATCTTGGTTCTGTACAGGAATCTGGATTAACTCCACAAGTGGCTAAGGAAATCCAGAAACTCAGGGATATGATCTCTAGTGTTCCCGGAGTGGTCAAGCCTATTCCTGAGGTTCCTGCCACAACCCACAGGATCTCTAGATTTGTCCACCAATCTGTGATGCCGAGATCCCAAAGAGATTCCAAACTCCAACCATAAAGCTATATGATGGAACCACTGATCCTGAAGAACATGTGGCACAATATAGGGAAATAATGGAGACTAACCCTATACCCCCACATTTGAAGGAAGCATGCTTATGCAAATGATTTGGTTCAACATTGACAGGGGCAGCCCTGAAATGGCTGCTTAATGTTCCTCCCTATTCTATTACTTCATTTGCTCATTTAGTTAATATGTTTAACAATCAATTTTCTTGTAGCAGGACGTTTGAGAGGCTAACCAGTGATCTTTACAGGATAACCCAGAGACCCGATGAGTCCCTCGGGAGCTATGTCAACAAGTTTGACAGAGAATCCCTGGATATCCCTAATCTGGATATCACTACGGCCGTCCAAGCATTTAAGATGGGGTTGCAAAGAAACTCACCATTTTATGATGACTTGGTTATGAATTCTTGCAGGAACATGGATGAGGTTCGAAACCGCGCATTGAGATTTATCAGGCCAGAAGATGATAAAGAAATCCAAAAAAGGATCACCACAACACCTCCCAATGATCAAGGCAAAAGAAAACTTGATTCACCTACCAGCAAGTCATTCAAATCCAAACCTTACTACAAAGCTGATAATCACAAGATCAATTCGGTGGATGAAGATGAGGATGATGAAGAATATCCCAGGATATCTGAATATTGTTTTCCTGTAGATATTCATGAATTAATGTGTGCTATGCAGGACTTAGGTGAAAAAGCTAGGTGGCCACCGAAAGAAAAGAAGTTCGCAACCAGGGATAAATCCAAATGGTGTGCTTTTCACGAAGACTTCGGCCACTTAACCGATGATTGCATTGCATTAAAAAAGGAAATAAGCTAACTACTGAGCAAAGGTCATCTGAAGGAACTACTGGGGAAAAAGAAAGAAAGAAGACAGGATTCCAACGGATTCCCAAAGAAAGCCGCATCTCCACCTAAGGATGCAAAGGTAATCAACTTTATTTCTGGTGGTTCTGACCTTTGTGGCACCTCTTATTCTGCAGCTAGGAAACATGCTAAAGAAGCCAAGATGGAGAATGGAGAGAGACCCACAAAGACATCAACACTTACAGCTGAAACAGTGGTGTCCTTTGAAGAACAAGATCGCGAGAATATCCTGGATCCTCATCATGACGGGTTAGTCATTACATTATATGTTGCTAACCACTATGTACGCAGGATACTTATAGATGGAGGAAGCTCGGTCAACATCATCCAATTGGAAACACTTAAAAGGATGAATATCCCTGAATCAGAGATAACTACCAAATCTCTGATCCTGGTTGGATTCAGTGGTGAAGCTAAGGCCACTGTTGGAGAGATCAAGCTACCGGTATACATCGAGGGGGTAAACTCTATGCAACGTTTTTATATAATAGATTCCCTATCTTGTTATAATATTATACTAGGTAGACCTTGGATACATGACATGAAAGCGGTTCCTTCAACCTATCATCAATGGGTCAAGCTGCCAACACCATGGGGAGTAGTGAAGATCAACAGTGATCAGCAAGAAGCCAAGGAGTGCTATTCGTCTTCGATGAAGGGAACAACCAAACCTTCATCTGCATAGCAATCAAAGTGCGACCTTGGGAACACTCAGGAATATAGGGAAAAGGAAGTACCTTTAAATCCCGATGATCCTGAGGTCAAGGTCCTTATAGGAACAAATATCCCTGAGGATATTGAAGAGAAACTGATTTCTTTTCTGAAATCGAGAGTTTCCACATTCGCATGGAAACATGAGGATATGACAGGAATATCCTCAGATGTGATTACGCATAAGTTAGGAATAGATAGGAATATTAAGCCTGTCCACCAAAAAAGAAGGAAATTTGCACCCGAAAGAAATCTAATCATTCAAGAGGAAGTAGAGAAACTCCTCAAAGCAAAAATGGTTAGAGAGGTGAAATTTCCAAAGTGGCTAGCCAATGTAGTCGTGGTTCAAAAGAAGAATGGAAAGTGGAGAGTTTGTGTGGATTACACAGACCTCAACAAGGCCTGTCCCAAAGACTCATTTCTATTACCACATATAGACTCTATGGTAGATGCAACAGCAGGACATGAAATCTTAACTTTCATGGATGCATCTGCAGGGTTTCAACAAATTCAAATGGAACCTTCAGACCAAGAAGATACCGCCTTCATGACGCCAACAGGGATATATTGCTATACAACAATGCCATTTGGCTTGAAGAACGCTGGAGCGACATACCAAAGACTTGTCAACATGATGTTCAAAGAGAAACTGGGGGACCCTATGGAAGTGTATATTGATGATATGGTGGTCAAATCAAAGATAACTGAGAATCACCTTAGGGATCTTCAGGAATCCTTCGATATCCTGGACCGCTACAATATGAAGCTTAATCCATCTAAGTGTCATTTTGGAGTAAGATCAGGAAAGTTCTTGGGATATATGGTCACTAAAAGAGGAATAGAGGCTAGCCCGGAACAAATTCAAGCAATCTTAAACCTCAAATCCCCAAAGAACATAAAAGAAGTGCAAAGATTAACAGGAAGAATAGCTGCACTCAATAGATTCATCTCAAGGTCTTCTGAAAAATTTAAAGGATTCTACGATATCCTTAAAAAGAATAAGAAGTCCCAATAGGATGAAGAGCGTGAGAAGACACTTCAGGATCTAAAGGAATATCTATCATCACCGCCGTTGCTCATGAGACCAGAAAATGATGAACCACTATCACTATACTTAGCAGTATCCCGAACTACTGTAAGTGCTGTGTTAGTTAAGGATCATCAGGGATCACAACACCCCGTGTACTATGTAAGTAAAAGCCTAGTAGATGCTGAGACTAGATATTCTCACTTAAAAAAGCTAATTTTGGCTTTGGTTATGGCATCACCTAAGCTAAGGCATTACTTTGAGACACATAGAATACACATCAAAACAAATTATCCTATCAAATCTGTATTGTGAAAACCTGAGCTATCAGGAAGGATGGCAAAATGGTCAGTTAAACTCAACACCTATGATTTGATCTATGAACCGAGAACGGCAATTAAGTCACAAGCTTTAGCAGACTTTGTGGCTGATTTTAGTAGTGATCTACAACCAGAAGTGGATCTAGAAATCAAACTCTTAGATGAAGATACTGGTGAGTGGACTTTGTTCACAGATGAATCTTCAAATGTAAGAGGAACATGACTAGGCATCATACTAAAATCGCCACAGGGGGACATAATACCCCAATCGATTAGTTGTGAATTCCAAGCAACTAATAATGAAGCAGAATATGAAGCCCTAATAGTAGGACTTCAATTGGCTAGGGATATGAACATCAGGAACCTGCATGTTTATGTTGATTCCCTATTGATAGCCAATCAATTTAATGGTTCTTATATGACCAAAGGAGATAAATTGGCAAAACACTTAGAAATAGTTAAGGATATTTCAAGATATTTTCTCAACTTTAATATCACTCAAGTGCCAAGGGATGAGAATGCAGAAGCAGATGCGCTGGCAAACTTAGCATCATCCCTAAGGATCCTTGAGGATATCAATATTCCTATCCTTCATATTTTAAGACCAGCAATAGATATGCAGGATATAGAGCAGGATAGTGAACCCGAGAAAACTGAAGTTCATCACTCAGAAGCACATGAAATATACTGGACTATCCCTATTAAGAACTACCTTCAAACAGGCAAAATACCTGATGAAGAGACAAATCCTAGAGCCTTTAAGGCAAAAGTATCTAGATACACAATCATACGGGATATCTTATATCAGAAATCAATATCAGGCCCATACTTGAGGTGTTTGGAAAAACCCGAAAGTTTGGAAGTAATGAAAGATATCCATGAAGGAGATTGTGGAAATCATACTGGGGGAAGAGCATTATTCTCAAAGATCCTCAGAATAGGATACTTTTGGCCGACCATGAGGAGAGATGCAATGTCTTATTCCCAGAAGTGTGATGCTTGCCAAAGACATAGCAATATACTTTATCAATCAGCCGAACCTCTACATCCAATAGTCTCATCATGGCCATTCATGAAATGGGGAATGGATATAGTAGGAAAATTACCCAAAGCACCCGGAGGAAAGGTGTTTATGCTTGCTATGACAGATTACTTCTCAAAGTAGATTGAGGCTGAAGCCTTTGTGCAAGTTAGAGAAAAAGAAGTAATCTCATTCATAAAGAGAAATATCCTGACTAGATTTGGGATACCCGCAGAAATCACTTGTGACAACGGGTCTCAGTTCATAGGCAAAAGGACTACAAACTTTTGTGAAAGCTGGGGCATAAAGATGATCACCTCTACACCTGTTCATCCTCAAGCTAATGGTCAAGCAGAATCAAGCAACAAGATTATAATAAACAACCTTAAGAAAAAGTTGGATCCAAGAAAGGAAAGTGGGCTGAAGAACTTCCATTTGTTCTATGGGCTGATAGAACGACCACAAAGAATGCCACTGGTCAAACACCATTCTCTTTAGTGTACGGTTCTGAAGTTGTTCTCCCAACTGAAATGGTTATCCCTACTGCAAGATCAAATTTGCAAAATCTAGAATCCAACAAGGAAACACTATCTGAGGATCTAGATACTATTGATGAACTTAGGGATATTGCAAGAATAAGGATGGCAACATATCAACAAAAGATAGCCAAATCCTATAACAAAAATATTAGGATAAGAAGATTTCAAATTGGAGGTTTGGTCCTAAGGAAAGCATTTCAGAATACCACCAATCCATCTGATGGAAAACTTGCTCCAAAATGGGAAGGACCCGATAGGATCGAAGCAGAAGCTGGAAAAGGGGCATACAAATTAACCAACATGGAAGGAGAACTTCTTCCAAGATCTTGGAATGCCATTCATCTTAAGTTATACTTTATTTAAAACCTTTTGTATCGAGCTATAAAGGATTGTTTAGTTATAATCTACGCTTATATTTTTAATTATTATGATATATTCTTATATATTCCTATATATTCTTGTATATTCCTAAATGCCATGCTACTAATCAAGCATATGAGGGGCATCAGGAATCCTGATTCCCAGCTATGCAAGAATCTTACTGTTTTGTAGGTATAGCAGGAGAAGAGATGAGACTTTATGTCTTAACCCAAGTTCTGACCTGAAATCAGAACTTGATGAAGACCCGCACTGACTTTATGTCCAGCTGCAAAGTTTTGACCTAAAATCAAAACTGTAGAAGACCCTTGCTGAGAAGAGATGAGACTTTATGTCTTAACCCAAGTTCTGACCTGAAATCAGAACTTGATCAAGACCCGCACAGACTTTTTGTCCAGCTGCAAAGTTTTGACCTGAAATCAAAACTCAAGAGACTCTTGTCCCTCATGAAGACTTAGGGCTCATGCCCTCGCCAGTTGCGCACGTTTATCCTGTTATAGTTTGAGATAATGGGACAAGTACATGCATGAGTGGCTGACAATTTCATTATCAAGGGTTGTAACTAAGGATCCTCCGAAATATCCCGGTATAGTTGGAGATTTTGGGACCAGTACACGCATGAGTGGCTGACAATTTCATTTTCAAGAACTATTACCAGGGATCCTCCGAATTATAGCACTCATATGCTATACAACCGGGCCTTGTCGCCAGTTTAATCGGCCTTGTCGCCAGTATTTCGGCCTTAGTCGCCAGTGTCTCTCGGCCTTGTCGCCAGTATTTCGGCCTTAGTCGCCAGTATCTCTCTGCCTTGTCGCCAGTATTTCGGTCTTAGTCGCCAGTTTAATCGGCCTTGTCGCCAGTATCTTGGGCTTGTCCCAAGTTTTCTTGTTTTTCTGTTAATACAGGACAAAGTCTCAAGGATACTCAGGAATATTGCAGAATATTTTGGAATATTCAGGTATGAAATTCTTTTGATGTTTTGACAGGAACAAAGAAGATTTCAAACTAAACCTACTATCTCGGAAAATTGGTATTTGTTTCTTAACTATTCTTTATTCTAATTATTTTCTATATATTCTCATGCCTGATAATATACATTGTACTTATTTCTATTTAGGAATATGTTATATGTCATACGAACATTTCAAATTAGGGGCATGTTAGATTAAATTACCAAGTACTTCATGTAGTAAAGTAACTCTAAACAAATGATAACACTTAAACATATGTCTAAGTTATTTATAATCACTCATGTAGTTAAAACGTTAGTCGAATTAGGATAAGTCTAGTTTGAACTATTCTTAATGATTCCTAAGTATATTATCTGTAGACTAAACTTAAGAAAAAATATTCTAAAACTCTTTGATAAAAACAATAAGAATATTAATTATCTTAAGGTCTATATATATGAAAATTTATACATAGCCAAAATCTAATCTTTATGAAAGTTATAAAAGAGGTTATTCTCTTAAACGACTTACGAAATATCTAAAATATCATTGGAAATGTTTATGAATACTTGAAAACTTTTTAAAGACTTAAAAATAAATAATGTATTCAAAACTGAATACAATATTAATATACTCAATGTGATATTCTGGTTGAATTCAGAATAATTCAAGGATATATTAGATTGTTCTCAATTATTCCTAAATATGCCTGAGAAAACTTATACATAAATACTCTAAGCAGAAATCATTTGAAAAATGAAGTATTTAACATATTATCAACTGCCATTAAAACAATATGAAACAGTAATATTCATAAGAATTATTAATCTCTTATATAAATGAAAAATATCTAAGATGGTTGAGAATACTTTGAGATATAGAAGAATATTTTCAAAGAACAAACAAATATGAACACTATAACCTTAACCGAAATACTAGCTGTTATATTACCAAAAACAGTTAAAATTAACATGTTAGGCTTTGTCATGAAACTCAAAATTCATCCACCCAACACATTAATAATGTTTAGCTAAAGAAAACTATTGTAATATATATTGATATTTCATATTGCTTTTTCTTAGCATATTTGGTATGTTTTCCTAAACTATGTGTCTATTTTAAGGTATAAACAGTCTCTTTATTCAAAGATATTTTAATGTGTAAAACCATTAGAAGATATTGAGCATAAGTTACTAGCTAATAGACCTGAGTTGATAGTAATTAGACTTATTTATAATACTTAAAATTATCAAAGTATTATATGGCCTTGCACCATCACTAAATATTTCAAACTGTTGCGTTAAGATATTCAACAATTTGTTTTACATAATGGGTTTAGCTTAAAAGATAACCTAAACAATAAAGTTTTGGAAGTTTCATATAACTCTAAAGAAGAATATATGGAGATAAGAATACTTATAAATCCCAAATCTCAAGGAATATCAAGACAAATCCTCACAAATGTTAAGTCTGAAAAATTTTAAAGCTGTATATATTAAAAACAACTTACAAAATTTTTGGGGCAATTGTTGTGGGTCAATTTTTATGGTCTGAAATTCGGGATAGCCGAGGATAATCCGGAATATGGGATCCTTAAGTATCCTCAAATATCCTCAAATATCCTGAATGCTAACGTTGCTAATCGATCTTTTCTCTGTATAGCTTGACTTAGTCCTGCAGGTAACTTATTGTGGACGTGTTTTACCCTAAAAGTCGGGATAAAGTCAAAGAAAACGTGGTAAACATGGCTACAAGTGGAGAACAAGTCACCAACGGTCATATTGACTACATTTGACCTAAAGATTCGGAGTATAGTTGACAGAAGCGCTTCCACACGTTTGATGGACGTGGTAGCTGCCACAATTGAAGACATGGTCATGATTCCGAGATTCTCGCCGGAATATTCGGGAATATCGTTAATTGTATTTTACTATAAATTGAGGCGATATCGATCTAGGAAACACACGACTCACTTTGTTTACTTCTGATTATTTGTTGTTCACATTCTCGGCATTCAAAGTTCAGAAACACTTAGTGATCGATCAATCGCGCTCTTGTATTGTAATTTTGTATATTTCATATTAATAAGAACAAGGCAGAGTGACGATTGTCACCTCCCGAGGTTTTTATGCCGGCAATCCTAAGGGATTAAGGGCTTTTCCTCGTATAAATCTCGTGTGTCTTACTATTTTTCTGTTTGAGATATTCAAGTATCCCCAGGGATATTCGGGGATATTCTGAACATATATTCAATATACTCGACATATTTGCTTGTAAAACATAATACCCCACCTTTCTAATTCGGTTTTGCTAAAAGTTAAGCTTGTTAATTTTTACCCGAAACAACCTCTACCATAAAGTCGACGATATCCGTAATTCTCTTTGTTCATTACAACAAGAAATGGGTCTATTGTTGTGTTCTCATTCTCTGCAGCCTTGTAGTTCTTCATTTGTTCCTGTAATATTGTCCAAAAATTATTAAGAAAATATTGTCAAAACAATGATAATAATTACGTATGAAATGTATAGTATTTTAGAAATCAATTTTAAAAGTAATAAAAACAAAAATCGATACAACTTAAATAATTACAAGACTAAACGAACTAATTTATTCTTTATAATTAAAACTTCAAACATAAGTACCATCTATATAATTGTTGGTCTTAATACAACAATTATGATGATGCAAAATTAGTAAATGACTTAACGGGTCAAAAGAGCCAGAAAGTTATGTTTAATTATGTCTATTTATGTGTTGTTCTAATAGGTATATGTGTTTTACACAAATATACACATACTGCACTCGCACTACACATATTTACACACAAACTGCACATATTTACACACACTGCAAACAAACTGCACATATTTACACACACTGCACTCAAACTGCACACATTTATACACACACTGCACACATTTACACACACTGCACACACAATTTACACACACTGCAGACACAATTTACACACTGCACACACTGTACAGTTTTGCATTTGCTGCACCAATATATACTGCACACACAACATTATAGCTGGTAGAGGGCTGGTCGTGTCAACATAGTGACATGTCCGAATGACTTTGGGTCAAGAAATGTACTCTAAAAATGAAAAAAAATTGGGTCATAACATGTTTTCAAAAAAAAAATTTGTTTAAACAAGCCTTGTCGGGATCCCCACTTTGAACCAAAACTATGATTACCATTAATTGAACCTAAAATCAAACTAGAAAACAATTGTCTTGGACTCTAATAGGTATATTAAAGTTGATTAAAAGTTAAAATCCACTAAAATTGAACAAAATCTCAAACTGGTAACGTCTTTGAATCCATACTAAGACCAAGTAGGTAGTCAGTTTCTTTTCTGTACGACCTAAATCACCAAGGGTCATCACAACTGTTCAGATTATCATATTATAGTCAGGCTCTTGATTCCTATTGTTCTTTGTGGATTCTGTAAATCTATGCTACTTTTGAGAAAACAAAATCAGATATGCCAATGTTGTTAATTACATTTTGATATTGAACCTTGTACATTAATTTGGATGCAACATTTAAAACTAAAAGTTGCATTTTATTTTTAACAATGCAACTTTTGAAAATAAAAGTTGCATTTTTAGTAAATTAGCAACTTTTAAATACAAAAAGTTGCAAATTTAATAAAGTGTTGCAACTTTTTATAGAAAAAGTTGCATTAGATCTTTTATTGCAACCTTTATGTATAATAAAGTTGCATTAGAATCAAATGCAACTACTTTAAAAAAGGTTGCTTCTAAAAAGTTGCATTAGATCTATTTTCTAGTAGTGTATGTGTTATGCAAAACTTTCCATCACTACACGTAGGCGCCACATAATCAACCAACACCGTCACTCCTTTATCACTCAACATTATCTTTTCATGTGTTATCCATCACTCCACGTTATCACCCCCTTTATTCAATATTTTATTATTTGAATTTTATTTTTTCAATTTATAAATTAAATTAATTAAAAAAACACATAATGTTTTGCTTGATTCTCAGAAACGTTGTCAAAGGCGATGTAGCCGGTTGGGCATCGGGTTGTGTTTCCGGAACAACGTCGACATCATGTTCCGGTTGATTCTCAAAAACGTTATCAAAGGCGGGTGAGTTTTTGTTGAAAATAGGTGGTTGTGGGTACCAATTTGAGAAGGTTAGAAATTGGTTTGGGTTGTTTGGATTGTTTGGATCAAGTTGAGGTCGGTAACAATTCATAAACGAGTTAAAGTATATGTTGTTTGGATCCATGGTAGTGTAGAAGGTTTTGAAGACTTGAGAGTTGAAAATTTTGAAGATTTTTTGAGAGATTAAGAGAATATGTGAGTGTTTTTGAGTGGGTTGAATGAGTTTATATATGGTTTAATTTAAATATTTTTTTTGTTTTAACGGTCATATTTCCGTTTTTTTGTTTTTTTTTTCTCTTTCCAACGGTCAAAAGAAGATTTTTTTTCCTTTCCTTCCAGCCATCACACGGTGAGGATCCTCACGCCACCACCCTTCACGCCCTAATCACGCCCGGGTGTAGTGGGGAGAGGGCGTCACCGGGGCATGACCGGTCACTCTCACGCCTCACTCATCCGGCATAACACATAGCTAAGTGTTTTAGGGGGTGGCGGCACCTGTATAATACTTAAACCCTTGGTAAGCAATTTTTTTATTAAAAAATCTTATTTATATTATATGACAATATTTTGGGTTTAAAATACATGGACTACCGACATTAAGTTCACCAAAACTAGCCTATCATGAAATATCAGGGAGTGTGACATTTTCATTGTTCATACTCTATAACTTAAGATTAGAACATGTAAATCAAGGCCGTTTGATGTGTATGTCTAGATGGAGTTGGTCGACATTGAAAGATCAATAAAAAGAAGAGTCTAAAGCTTAGTAACTACTTACTTTTAACTAATAAAAGTAAGATTTCGACATGTAAGTAAGGTATCAAAATCTACACGTAACCAATGGAATATTTTATTTACGAATTAATGACTAATTAAACATAAAACTATAAATTTGAACTTTGGAATTGATTTGTGAAGACTGTGAACACATACAATTTTATTAGTTTTAAGCAACTAAAAAGGAAGAATAACCAACTCTGGGTTTCAGGCTTAATAAATTATCAATTTACCTAGTTCAACCTAATGGAGAGCCATGCAAATGCGACTTTGAGAATTTGTCAATTCAGTGATAATTATAAATCATATTATGAAAATTTTATTTACAAACCTCCAATTTAACTTTGATAAACAATACCCATCTTAATTTGCTCATGATGTAAATAAATAAAAACTTTTGAATGTCGAAATAATGTTTTCAATGCAGTTAAACCGTTTAAATGAATCAAACAAAGTAACTTAAATGGTTACAAACTCAATCTCAAAATCTAGGCTAGAAATTATATATCATAACCGTCCTCAGATTTGATCATTACCGTCTAAATTCACTTATATTCAATCTCATCCGTAATAATTAGACGGTATCAGGAAATTAAGGACGGTTTCCGGCGGTTTCTTCCCATGCATCTAAATTCTCGCAACCTCCGGTTTCTTCGTGATGAATTTTGTTCCATCGACAAATGGTTTCGGCAAATTGATTATCTCATAGCCTACAGTTTCTTCTGCTCACTTCCTTTCGTTTTGCAAAATCCAATCAATTCGCTCAGGAATAACAATTCAGATTTCACAATGAATTTCTCATATTCCTATTTGCTCACATTCACAAGTCATCATTACCAGGTTTCATCTTTGAATATTTTTGTTGTCTTTGTATGAATAATTTTTAGGCTTTATACTTTTATCTTTTTTATTTGAAGTAAATTGATTATGTGCGTAATTAGTTGTTTACACTCTAAATTAGCTTTGCTAAAACCATCATAAAAATTGGCCTCTCCATGATCCGTCTGGTCAAAAAAAGGTCATGGCTTTTGATTTTCTCATGTTAGCGATGGCTTGTCTTGGGTGTTTTATTGATATAGTAATGGCTAATCTGTTTACTGTTCTATTTTGGTTGAATTTGCAAATGCACTCCATGTGTTTGATAAATTGCCTATAAGTTCATTTCATTTTGACAATCAAATAATTCTTTTAGTTGTTTGCTTTCACAATCACGTTTATCTTCATTGCTTTTAATATTAAATTAAGTTTTAAAAAAGTACTAAATCCATGTCTGATGAAGCATGTGTTTACTTTATGCCTTTGTTGTTTGTAGTAAGCCCCAATTTCCTCACCAGTTTTTAGAAGTTTATATGTTTGTTTCTTGACCATATAAAGTTCTGATATAACTTCTGTATAGACTACTATTAAGCAAATATTAATTACAATATTTCGACAATTCAATAAAAAATGCAAATGTGTCAACATCCCATATAGAACTTAAGAATAGGAAAAATGTTTACTTGGGATTTTTTGGTTATTTTGGTGGCACTATGCTTGAACTTTTGGAAGTAACTAGTTAGCATTTTATGAAAAAGTAAATAAATACTAATGCAAACACATGAATCTATTTTTGTGGGGATTGTGTTCTAATTAGTTGCCCCACTGCTGTGTGTGTATGTATAACAACAATGATTTCTTACATATATAAATATATATGTGAATTGGTTTTGTATTTGGTAGGAGTGTGATACTTGATATCATCTTTGCATTGATGTCAATTTTGTGGTAAGGATTAGCTATCTATGTTTTGTTTTTCATTTTTTTCTTTGTAATTTGGTGACTCTAAATATTTTATTGGCTTCAAGCAGCATATCTTACATGTGATTTGGTTGCTCTTTTTGTATTTTATGATTGCAAGGTACAGATACATAATACACAGATTTTTATAACTTATTTTTTATGTTTTTACTCAATTTTAATGGCCTTATAAGAAACAGTCATTTCTATTCTAATAAAGAATACTAACTGGAGCATGCCATTATTTACTTTAATGTCTGACATTTATTTAGAACAAGCCGTTATACACAAACTACTCTCTTTTTTACCCATAAACATACCAACGAGACAAATGTGGCATCCCCTTCTGGTACCAATGCCATTATTGTCTTCTGAAATACTAATATTTAGTTTTCATACATATATATATTTTTTTCTGTAAATAGCATCTACAATCCCCTTAATTTGTTCTGTTTTAACATAAACATCTCCTTTAACCAGGTAATTTTTTTGGAAGAGAGCACACATTGGCTTACAATATGATACATCTTTTGCTGGAAATAGTCAGATTACATACTTAAGCTACAAACATGTAAGCCCCAACACATTTATTTTTAAATTCTATGTATCTTTACGCAAGTGTCAAGCCACTTGAACAATATAATTGTGTTTTTTAAATCAACTCATTGTTGAAAAGATGGATGTCATTGAGCACATTGTTTCTTTCTTTTTGCCACTACAAGTCTACAAGGGTTGTTGTTTATCTTCTTTTGTTGATATGAAATATGTGTAGTTTATGTCATAAGTGGCTCAAGTGTTCCATAACAGTATTCATCTTTTCTATTCTTTTTTATGGTGTCAACAATTGATTTAGTAATTAATAATTTAGGGGTGAGCAAAAAACCGAAAAAACCAAACCGGAACCGAATTAACCGAAAAAACCGAACCGAAAAAACCGAACCGAATGAATAACCGGGCAAAACCGAACCGAAAAAAACCGAAACCGAATTTTTAGATTCGGTTTCGGTTTTTATAGTATGAAAAACCGAAACCGAACCGAACCGATTTTTAATATTTTTAAAAAATTAATATATATGTGTGTGTGTTGCTATTTTCATACATATTTAACGAGAAAAAACACACAAAAAAGTTTACCGTTGGAGATTGTAAAAATTTAGATTAGATGAAATCTACCATTTTAAAAGGTAAAGATCGGAATTATTGCATATTTAGTTATTTACTTTTGATTTTTTTAAATTTAAGAACATGATGATAATTATTTTCTTTTATTTTAATTAGTTGGTGTTCGATCAATTAATTTATTAATTGTTAATCATGTTTGCATTTTCAATGTTGGGCATAAGATAGAACAAAAAAAAACAAAAACAAAAGAAAAGTAAAAAAAACCGAAAAAACCGAAAACCGAACCGAAACCGACAAAAAGACCGAAAAACCGAAAACCGAACGGTTTGTAATAAATAAAAACCGACTATGTCGGTTTCGGTTGCGGTTTTAGCCAAAAACCGAACCGAACCGAACCGTGCACAACCATAATTAATATGCTCTTTATAATTAAAGTGGATTTTATTGATATGTTGTTTTTTATTTATGACAACAATTGTAGATACTGATGAACATCTTTAAAGTGCTTATAAGTCTACTTCTTTCAATTGTATTGTCTTGCATGTTTACTAGAACCATCATGACTTTTAATAAGTTAACTAACAATTTTGTTTTCAGTAGTTCCAAACACACACATTTCGGTGGTTGTTGTCTAATGGTTTTTTTTACTATAAGTGGTCAATTTACTCTCATAAATTAAATAATTTCTACTTTGATTTTAAATAAATCATGTTTTCTTTTGAATGCAAATAAATACGGTAATGAAATTTTGATAATAAACTACCCGACCACCGGACAGGTATAAAACTAGTTATTAGATGGTAACTCTCTTAAACCTTTATTTCAAAGAAGAATGCCAGAATCTAACCTTGTCTCGTCATCATAGATCTTCAATATTTAATTTGGATTAAAAAAACATGAACAATTAAGGACATGATTGGGATGTTTGGAACCCCTAAAATCGTCACTAATTGGTTCATAGTATCACCCAAAACAAGTTCAATTTGAAACCTTAAAGTCAAATTTGAATTATGGGAGAAAATAACAACATTTTTAAAATTCCTAAACTTGGCGGTATGAAACGACGACCCCGGAGTATGCTATGCCAAACAGGGGCAGAGGATCTTAGGGGCCCGTGGGTGCCCCGCCCCCCTCCCCGTTTTTCTGGCCAGAAGCCCCGATATAGTAGTTTTCGGTCGGGAAATTTTATATGTATTGAGTCCGGCCCCTTCGGTTTTTTCTTTCAAAAATTCCTAGGGCCCCCTTGGATTTTAAAAAATAATAAAGTTGAAACCTTTAAGGGTTCACAGTGTCGGTTGTTATTTCATTTTTTTTCCCGATATTACATTTAAACTTTAAAACTTGTGGTGGGCGTGAAATTTAATTGGGCCACTAAAATATTTCATTGCTTATTAAACGTTCAAATCAAAAGGAAACCCATTTCCTATTTTAATCTAATAGCAGAGCGGGTAGCTGAAGCAGGAAATAGGGTTCCTTAATTTCCAAATTCCAAATTCAATCGTCATTCAAGCTTCAAGCAACATCTGTTTCTTCTTCTAAGTTCTAATCTTCTTCAAGTCTTCAACAATCAACCACGAGGCCCACGACTCCATGAGTGACGAGCGCTTAGCTGCTCACGACCTGAGTGGCTGAGTCACCTGATGAGTGACGACCACGACCCGTCGACGGTCGACCTAGCTGTCCAGCATCTTCACTTCTAGAGTGACCGGTGATGACCCAGGTAACCTGTTTCTTCACTTATTGATTAGTTAATTTTTTGTTTTTGTTACTTTGATTGTGTGAACTGTGAAGTTGAAAAGAGGTTAAGAGGCTTCAAGTTTATTTATTGATTTATTGATTGTTATTTGTTTGTTGATTAGTTAATTTATTTTAGGATTAGATTTAAAATTTTAAATTGTTTGACCCGACCCGAATTACCATTTGTCGACCTGAGTTTTTAGCCCGAAAAATAGCATTAAGAAAAAAATTTTAACCTATATCTTTCCGCCCCCCTGAACATTTGAACCAAGCTCTGCCACTGATGCCAAAAGCCATATTTATAAATATGTGGGCAGTCTATTATCTTCTAAAATATAAAATTTTGTAACTATAGTTTCTTAACTAGTTCTTTAATACGCCATTTATATCGTTAACTGTTAACATGTTACATAGCTGGTCATTTCGTGTTTACATTTTTAAACGACTCTTTTGAAAAACCAAACATGATAATTTTCGTGATATGTTCGTGTCTACATATTTCGTTTCTTTATATATTGTGTTTGACTACTTATACCAGACTTGAGTATAATAATAAGGTAAAAGGGTGTTGTAATATATGCTAGAAGTCGGATTATATGTTTTTTGACAGCTAACGAGGGCTCAACGGCATGCCTCTTCATAACCCAAATGGATCCTCGGACCCAACAACGTGCTGCAACCACAGTCCACTACCAACTCCCCGGTATCTAAAGCTCAGGTGTTGGCGAACGCTGAATCTAGCAAATCCACCTGCTTATCAGGAGGAAACCCACTATGTGTTAAAACCTTCTACTGACCGCTTTGGCCAGGTTTGAACACATAACCTTATATAGCTTAAGATTTATGAGAATCATGGAATGCCAGTTAAGCTACAATCTCATTGGCAGAAGTCAGATTATATACGTCACCATAGAATTCTTGTAATTTATTGGTGATTAAAGGAGAGAGAGAGAAAAAAGATAGAAAGAAACCGACGTATGGTATGTTGGATACCTTTACGAATATATCGTACAATAAAATTTAGTTTTGTTGAGGATTAAGTATGGTAAAATATGGAGGGGGAGTCGGGTTAGATAGCATGTTAGAATGGGTTTTAATGTGTCGTTTTTTAAAAGCAATACTTTAGTTAAGTTAAAATAAGTAAACAAATATTTTATTTGACTAACTTTTGATATTTATTATCAAATATATTATTGATAATTTATATCCGTTTAAATCTATTCATTTATTCTATTATCATGGTTTTTAGATTACTTATCTTGACTCGCATTGTTACTATTGTGTTAAGGTGTTATCCATCAAAACTTGTTATATGTTATAATGATACTCATTTCAACTCAAAATACAATAATTGTTCATCCAAACCAACATTTATATTAATTTGAGTAAATATTGATAGGTCTATATAGGATAAAATCACTCTTGTAAAACTTGATCTAGACAGTAGAGTACTTGATGAGTTATTGATACTCAGTCGAGATGTTTTTCTTCAACTTGGTCAAAATTACTTGCAATCGGTCAAGCTTGAAACAATTCAATACAACTTTGATCAACTTGGTTAAGTCGGATTTTCGATGTTATTCACCGATTATTGTTGTCTTTACCTTAAAGGATGAGAATTAAATGATTACTAGGCATATAATATTAAATAATAATTATGGAATTATTTTATCAATTGAATATATGTTCTTTTAATTAATATTGATATTGGTTTTATTAGTTATAAATATTTGTAACTAAAGGTGGTTCAACCCTTATTCGATTTTAGATGTCTATGGCTTGACATGTATCTAACTAAAGCTTAGCATATCTTAACTATAACTCATGTCACTTATAATGAAGGCCTAGCACATCTTATTGTTAAGATTATCATGAAAGCAATTGTTACTTAACCTTTATATCAATTCATGCAACATTATGCATAACAAGGGTTATGCATGGTGTCATGGTGAAGCATGAATAGTCTAAGGATTTAAGGATTTAACTAGATTTTCAAACTAATGTAACAACTTAACATGCCTAATTATCAAGAAACCATGGCTAAGCCTAAGTTGGATAAAGAACTATTGTTGTAACTTAGAACGCTTAAGAACTATCAATCTAATGAACCAAACTTCACAAAACAAGAAGAACACGTACTTATAGTTCATGAATCATATTAAATTCAATTTAGGGATTTGAATACGATCAAACTATCAACCACAAGTGAGAGCATCAATAACCAAGTTCAATCTATTGCACTCTCAATCAAGGTGAGATCATAGCCCCTATTTTCTACTTTGAAATCTTTTGGGATGAAACATGTGATTAACTATTTTGGAAGAAATTCCTTAAATAGTTTCATTTCATTATATAAAACTTATGTTGGCTTATGTTGGTAACTTAAATACTTTTAAGATAATCTTTGGATCAAAGGCACTTTAGTCATGATTTGTCATTGTACATATTGGTTTTCAAAATCATAATATGATTTGTAACATTGGACACATTTTTGTAAACAAACTTATTTACATATGGTATATATACTTAGGATTTTGAGGGCTGAAGTCAATATTCTTAGATTTCAGACTTGAAGTTCACACAATCGTTATCCTTAGGACTTCTAGGCTGAAATCAGTATTTTTAGATGTCAGACTAGAAGTTCACACAATCGTTAATCTTAGGACTCAAGAGTTGGAAACTATATTCTCAGTTTTCCAAGCTTGAGTTCACACAATCATTTAACATTAGTACTAGGTGATCACAACAAGGGAAAGCGGGTTTGCTACATCAAGGTTAGAGTTAGCTTTAAATTTGTTTTATAGTTAACTGTGGATTGGTGTAGTTTTAGCAATATGGAGTAGTTGTCAATTAATTTTAACATCTTAGGCCATATTGGACACATGCTTAGTAATACGGAGTTGGTAATAATTAACTTTATTACCATGGGTCGTATTGGTTTCATTGGTCAGTCTTAAACCTAACTCCAAACGTAGTGTGGGACTTGGTTCTAAGATGACATGTTAATATACTTGATGATAGTTTGGGTTACAACAGCATGTTACTACTTTTATATACTACTTTTATATTATTTACAATTTAAATTGTACATGGTTCAATTATTCAATTATATTTTTACACAGGTTATTATTCATGAACTTATATTGTTTAAACTTTAAACATATGTATCTTACCAACTACTTGTAGTTGACATATATTTTTTCACATGTTTCAGGTAATCAGAGATAGGTACATTCCAAGGACAACTAAGGCGAACCTAGTTAAGATACATTTTAAATTGTACATATATGGTTCAATTATTCTATATTTTTATACAAGTTATTATTCATGAACTTATATTGTTTAAACTTTAAACCTATTTATCTCACCAACTACTAGTAGTTGACAGATTTTTTTTTCACATGATTCAGGTAATCAGAGATAGGTACATTCCAAGGACAACTAAGGCGACCTAGTTAAGATAGAACAAGATCAAGAAACAAGCAAGGATGAATTAGAAACTCACTTAATCTTTGTTGTTTAATTATCTTGTCTGTTCTTATTTTGTAAACATTATTTTTTTAGGTTGGTTAGTTGTACATTCTTTTGGGCAGTTAGATATGATATGTATTTAAACTACATTTAATCTTATGAAATCTAGTAAACGTTGTAGTTGTTCTTCATTAATCTTGGTCATGATTCAATCGATCAGGCATCACCGCGCCGTGGATTCCGCACGCAGTGTAAGTCCACAAACCCGGGAGGTCCTATTGTTGGTCATTCATAGCATAAACGTAATTCTTAAACATAAAAGTATTTCAAATAGCAGCGGAAACAATGTCTTAAGCAATGCAGCGGGAAATCTAAATGTTTAATACATAATCCATAATTAAAGGTTCGATAAATCTAAAAATAAATCATAAAATTTCTAGATAGGAATGTCAGTCTTCAGGGTGTAGATAGCTTCACTAGACAACCAAGAGTCTTTGTCACCAATCTAACCTGTAATCAGTCTGATATACATGCAAAAGTCAGGGTTGCTGAGTGAGTTCTAGTTTTTAAAAATAAATTAATCTTTTAAAACTTTAACCTTTCATGATCATATCCTCACATAACATACTTAACATGAATATAGAAAATTAACACACATAGTTTATTCAAATCACATAATTGCCCCAAATAGACCAAACACTAAGTCATGGTTCTGTCAGAGGACTTCCTTGTTTAGTCAAATTATAGGTTACTTCTTCCCTATAGTAAGACTCTGCGTAGTAGTTGCCCCATATAGAGGACTTCCTCTTTAGTCAAACTATAGGTTACTTCTTCCCTATAGCAAGACTCTGCGTAATGAGCCGACTCGCGCACAACCATAATCACATACACATTCACTTTCATACATTAATTCATACTAAAGGATTCACATAGAATCTCATACATGAACATATTTTCAAACATATCTCAAGCTACAGTTATTACTGTTTTAATGTAAACATAGTCTAGCATAACTTTAAAAAAATATTTCATAACATGACTTTTATTTTATAAAAGTATCATAGCATCTTCATATAAATAAACCATAACATGTATATCAGCCCAAAACATTTAAATCATTTAAAAGAGGGCGTCTAGAAACTCACCTGCCTGCAATACTCGGATTACACAACCGTGAATGACTCAAGAAACTACGCATTTTATTCACACATTAATACATACTTAACTATATGTGGCCTAGAAACTAACGAACTTTGATTACGGTATAAGGATCATAATTAACCTTAAAGTGCGTTGGAGAAATTATGGGACATAAAAACTTAATTTTTTGAGAAAAGTGATATTTTAAACATAACCTTAAAACGGCCGTGTTGGTTTTGACATAAAGATTTGACGCGGCCATCTTGGGTTTATGTGAGGTTCATGTATCCACCAATGTTCATATATATATATATATATATATATATATATATATATATATATATATATATATATATATATAAATACTCACCCATGCATACATCCATCATCTCAAATCATGCATACACACACCACAAACTCACGCATACACACACCACACACTCACGCATACACACACCGGTAAATCCCATTCTCAATCGCATGTAACCATAACCAGAATTTATAAGAATCCTCATGTAAACTTGTAAAGGAAGTTATAATCAATTCGGTTATTTTATCCGTGTAACAACAAAACTGTTACAGGTTGTTTATATTGTAAAATCATCTAAAACCCTTACCCGTTATCTATCGTTTGTTCTTGCCGCTGAGCCTAAGCTGAGGTTAATGCTGTAATTCCCGAACACAACAACCTAAGGTCTCCGTGTTTAGCAAGGTTTGACACCAGCCAACACAACCATAAACCGATTACGTTCACCTCAAGGTCCGGCTGTTACTTCGGCTTCGACCGCGGAACCTTTAGGTCCGACCGTTTCACTTAACAACGTACATATAAAAGAACCACACATACCCTGTTATGTCGATCAAATGCAGCTCCTAAATGAGATGAACATCAGTTGAGTAGATTGATTCCTTAATTGTGACACGCTAGACGCAACTGTTCGTGAAGTGGGTTCAATGGAGTGGTTGCTGTTGCATACGAGAGAGATAGAATGCTGTCGTCATGGGAATAAGATCGTGGGTTGTGGTAAAGGAAACAGTAGGTTAAAAGAATTGGTCATAGGGTTTGGCAGACAATGTGGGGAATTAATTAAAATGTTTCATTTAGTCTCCTTAAAGTTCCATCTTATTTTTAAAATACACATAGTTTCATTTTCAAGTTTCTTTTATCATACTTTGGTCATAGAACTTTACAACAAGGTGAGACGAGAATTAGGGATGTTACACGCAGTGCCAAGTGTGACATTTAATGTGGATAACATATTTATTTTCAAATATTTCAGATCAATGACTTGTATAAGGTTTAATAATTTATCTATAAAATCATGTTTTTAGATGATACAATCCATATATATATGTAATTCACTTGGTTTGTACTAATGACGTCATCTAATGTACACTTTCATGTTTATGCATATTTAAACGGAAGGTATATTAAGGCCACAAGGAGTGGTCTAGGTTTTCCCCACTTTTCCCCGTTGCCACATCAGCTTTCCCCACTTTTCCCCACTTTTCCCCATTTTACACGGTGTCGTCCCACTTTTCCCCACTTTTCCCCATTTTCAAATCTTATTTTTAATTAATTATTTTAACAATAAATATAATAAAATAAAAAAAGATTCATTAAATTTAAAATAAAAAAAAAGAATTCAAAAAAAAAATACAACTAAAAAAAAATACAACAAAAAAAAGAGTACAAAAAAAAAGAGTACAACCTAAAAAATTAAATTAAAAACCTAGAAAAATGATGGTTGATTCGGAGATGGCATTTGTGGATGATACCCGGGTGTGTTGAACGGGTTTATTTGAGGCGTTTGAACATTTTTTTGTCGTGGTTTTCTAAATTTCTTGGTTGATGACCCACCACGTGATGAACCTCCTTCCATTTTAGTTGAAAATTTTATAAATTTTGGTGTATAATTTATAGAAGATGAGAGAAAAAAGTGTGAGATTTTGGTTGGTTTTTGAGTTGTTTAAATAGAAAAAAAAATTGGTTTGTTTGTTTTTTTTTTTAAATTCAACCGTTGTGCAACGGTTATTTTTTTACCCCTCACTTCGGCTTGAATCGGTGTGGTCTTCCCGATCTACCCCACCCCGAATCCGGGGGGGTGGTGTTCCCTTGAGACCCCGGTCGGCAAAAGGATTCCCCGAGCCTTCCCCGGCCTCCACTCCGAGTGGCATTATTTTGTAATTGTCATTATTTTGTTTTATGTTAAGGTCATCATGTAATCTACGCGTCATTGTGTTTTACGTTCAGGTCATTGTGTAATATACACATTGTTGTATTAAATGAATTTGTTTTGTTTATCATTATGATTTACATTTTAAAAGTACGTGATTTTGTTGTTTCACCAATATTTGTTTTTAAAGCTCATGAATTTATAAAAAAAAAATAGTTAGACACTACGACGACAAAAAGACACAATGATAGACAATTAAACACATTGACGCATTACAAATATAAAAGATAGAGGAAAACGTTTTTTTTAATTATATTTATATAAAAATACTATACTCGTTTTAAAGATAAAAAAATGCTCGTTTTTTTGGTGTAATTTTTAAAAAAAATAATATTGTATGTAAAATTTATGACCGTTTAAAAAAATGGGGGGAACATGATAAAATGTCAACAAAAGTGTCTATGACTAAAATACCCTTCCACTAACTTTTTTAATACAACTTTGATATCAACCATTAAATTATATATTTAATGGACCACAATCCTTCTCACACTTCTCACCAATCTAAGCCTTTTTACTATAACCCCACCCTACATATATTAATGTCGGTATTTGTAACAATGGTTTCTGACAATTATTACACGATTGCGGTGACATCCAACAAAATTTTATTTTACCTTACATGTTGTATCTTAAATAATTAAATAATGCAAACTTTATTTATACTATTATTATGATGATGATGATGATGATGATGATGATGATGATGATGATGATGATGATGATGATGATGATGATGATGATGATGATGATGATGATGATGATGATGATGATGATGATGATGATGATGATGATGATGATGATGATGATGATGATGATGATGATGATGATGATGATGATGATGATGATGATGATGATGATGATGATGATGATGATGATGATGATGATGATGATGATGATGATGATGATGATGATGATGATGATGATGATGATGATGATGATGATGATGATGATGATGATGATGATGATGATGATGATGATGATGATGATGATGATGATGATGATGATGATGATGATGATGATGATGATGATGATGATGATGATGATGATGATGATGATGATGATGATGATGATGATGATGATGATGATGATGATGATGATGATGATGATGATGATGATGATGATGATGATGATGATGATGATGATGATGATGATGATGATGATGATGATGATGATGATGATGATGATGATGATGATGATGATGATGATGATGATGATGATGATGATGATGATGATGATGATGATGATGATGATGATGATGATGATGATGATGATGATGATGATGATGATGATGATGATGATGATGATGATGATGATGATGATGATGATGATGATGATGATGATGATGATGATGATGATGATGATGATGATGATGATGATGATGATGATGATGATGATGATGATGATGATGATGATGATGATGATGATGATGATGATGATGATGATGATGATGATGATGATGATGATGATGATGATGATGATGATGATGATGATGATGATGATGATGATGATGATGATGATGATGATGATGATGATGATGATGATGATGATGATGATGATGATGATGATGATGATGATGATGATGATGATGATGATGATGATGATGATGATGATGATGATGATGATGATGATGATGATGATGATGATGATGATGATGATGATGATGATGATGATGATGATGATGATGATGATGATGATGATGAT